>CM038147.1:200148820-200371076 GCA_021437245.1 Aegilops speltoides
CCTTCTGTCCATCCTTCGCTACACACACGTCCGAGGGATTGGTCATTCACCCCATGTTACTATGCAATTTGATACTTTGCCATAGTCAATAGCTAGGTATGTATAGGGAGGCATAGAATACATATGATGAGCTACAACAATGGTTGTAGAGCGTAGCATAGCTAGGTTAAGAGATAATTGAGCATGCCATGATGTCATTAAGATTTCATAAATGACTTTACTTCGGTATTTCTTGATAATTTGCCCGGTTTTGTATTTTTATTATATGCCATGTGAAAGTGCTAGTTATCGACTAGAGGGGGTGAATAGGCGATTTTTTTGAAAGTCTTCAAAACATGAGTGCTTTGAAGACAAACAAGTAATCTGAACCTATATGATATGCAGCGGAATGTAAATTACACTAAGCAAGACATAGTCAAGCAAGCAATACAGTGAAAGCACAAAGACTAACAGCAGCTAGGTAGAAAGGATCAGAATGGAAGATAGTATGAAGCAAAACAGTAACAAGTCTTCACATAGTGAAGTCAAATGGATCAGGCAGGCAAGCAATAACTTCACAAAGACAAAGTGAAAAGTAAGGAGGGTAGGGGATAGAACCAGTTGTTTGGTGAAGACAAGGATTTGGTAGACCGGTTCCAGTTGCCGTGACAATTGTACGTCTGGTTAGGGAGGCTGAGATTGAACTCAGAAGACTGTGTCTTCACCTTATTCCCCTAGAGCTAAGTGAAGGAAATATGCCCTAGAGGCAATAATAAAGTTATTATTTATTTCCTTATATCATGATAAATGTTTATTATTCATGCTAGAATTGTATTAACCGGAAACATGATACATGTGTGAATACATAGACAAAACTATTGTCACTAGTATGCCTCTACTTGACTAGCTCATTAATCAAAGATGGTTATGTTTCCTAACCATAGACATGTGTTGTCATTTGATTAATGGGATCACATCATTAGGAGAATGATGTGATTGACATGACCCATTCCGTTAGCCTAGCACTTGATCGTTTAGTATGTTGCTATTGCTTTCTTCATGACTTATACATGTTCCTGTAACTATGAGATTATGCAACTCCTGTTTACCCGAGGAACACTTTGGGTACTACCAAACGTCACAACGTAATTGGGTGATTATAAAGGAGTACTGCAGGTATCTCCGAAGGTACATGTTGAGTTGGCGTATTTCGAGATTAGGTTTTGTCACTCCGATTGTCGGAGAGGTATCTCTGGGCCCTCTCGGTAATGCACATCATTATAAGCCTTGCAAGCAATTTGACCAATGAGTTGGTTACGGGATGATGCATTACAAAACGAGTAAAGAGACTTGCCGGTGACGAGATTGAACTAGGTATTGGATACCGACGATCAAATCTCGAGCAAGTAACATACCGATGACAAAGGGAACAACGTATGTTGTTATGCGGTTTGACCGATAAAGATCTTCGTAGAATATGTAGGAGCCAATATGGGCATCCAGGTCCCGCTATTGGTTATTGACCGAGAATAGTTCTAGGTCATGTCTACATAGTTCTCGAACCCGTAGGGTCCGCACGCTTAAGGTTTCGATGACAGTTATATTATGAGTTTATGAGTTTTGATGTACCGAAGGAGTTCAGAGTCCCGGATGAGATCAGAGACATGACGAGGAGTCTCGAAATGGTCGAGACGTAAAGATCGATATATCGGACGACTATATTCGGAGTTCGGAAAGGTTCCGAGTGATTCGGGTATTTTTTGGAGTACCGGAGAGTTACGGGAATTCGCCGGGGAGAAGTATTGGGCCTTATTGGGCCCTGCGGGGAAGAGAGAGGGGCTGCCTAGGGCAGGCCGCGTGCCCCCCCATGGCCTAGTCCGAATTGACTAAGGGAGGGCCGCACCCCTCCTTCCTTCCTTCTCTCTTCCCCTTCCTTGTCTCCTACTCCTAATACATGGAAGGACTCCTAGTTGGACTAGGAAAGGGAATCCTACTCCCGGTGGGAGTAGGACTCCCCTAGGCGCGCCATAGAAGAGGGCCGCCCTCCCTCCTCCACTCCTTTATATACGGGGTAGGGGCACCCCATGGACACACAAGTTGATCTACGGATCGTTCCTTAGCCGTGTGCGGTGCCCCTTCCACCATATTCCACCTCGGTCATATCGTCATGAATTTAGGCGAAGCCTGCGCCGTAGAACATCATCATCGTCACCACGCCGTCGTCCGACGGAACTCATCTCTGGAGCTCGGCTGGATCGGAGACCGGAGATCGCCATCGAGCTGAACGTGTCTGAACTCGGAGGCTCCGTGACGTTCGGTGCTTGGATCGGTCGGATCGTGAAGACGTCGACTACATCAACCGCGTTGATAACGCTTCCGCTTACGGTCTCACGAGGGTACGCGGACATACACTCTCCCTCTCGCCGCTATGCCATCACCATGATCTTGCGTGTGCGTAGGAAATTTTTGAAATTACTACGCCCTCAACAAAGGGTATCGAGCCGTGTTTTATGGTTTGATGTTATATGCACGAGTAGAACACAAGTGAGTTGTGGACGATATAAGTCATACCGCCTACCAAAGATGTCATACTTTGGTTTGGCGGTATTGTTGGATGAAGCGGCCCGACCGACATTACGCCAGACGCTTACGCGAGATCGGTTCTACCGCCGTGCTTTGCACACAGTGGTGGCGGTGTCGGTTTCTCCAACTTTAGTTGAACTAAGTATGGCTACGCCCGGTCCTTGCGAAGGTTAAAACGGAGTCTATTTGACAAACTATCGTTGTGGTTTTGATGCGTAGGTGAGATTGGTTCTTGCTTAAGCCCGTAGCAGCCACGTAAAACTTGCAACAACAAAGTAGAGGACGTCTAACTTGCTTTTGCAGGGCATGTTGTGATGTGATATGGTCAAGACGTGATGAGATATAAGTTTTTGTATGAGATGATCATGTTTTGTTGAAGTTATCGACAACTGGCAGAAGCCCTATGGTTGTCTCTTTGTTGCATAAGATGCAAGTGCCAAATAATTGCTTTACTTTATCGCTATGTGATAGCAATAGTTGCAAGAGCAATAGTTGGCGAGACGACCATGTGACGACGCATTGATATAGATCAAGATGATGAAGATCATGGTGTCGTGCCGGTGACGATAAAGATCATGACAGTACTTTGGAGATGGAGATCAAAGGCGCAAGATGATCATGGCCATATCATGTCACATATTTTGATTGCATATGATGTTTATCTGTTATACATCTTATTCTTGCTTTGATTGACGGTAGCATTTTAAGATGATCTCTCACTAATTATCAAGAAGTGTTCTCCCTGAGTATGCACCGTTGCCAAAGTTCGTCGTGCCCAGACACCACGTGATGATCGGGTGTGATAAGCTCTATGTCCATCTACAACGGGTGTAAGCCAGTTTTGCACACGCGGAATACTCAGGTTAAACTTGACGAGCCTAGCATATGCAGATATGGCCTCGGAGCACGGAGACCGAAAGGTCGAGCGTGAATCATATAGTAGATATGATCAACATAGTGACGTTCACCATTGAAAACTACTCCATCTCACGTGATGATCGGTCATGGTTTAGTTGATTTGGATCACGTGATCACTTAGATGACTAGAGATGTATGTCTAAGTGGGAGTTCTTAAGTAATATGATTAATCGAACTTTAATTTATCATGAACTTAGTCCTAGTAGTATTTTGCAAATTATGTTGTAGATCAATAGCTCGCGTTGTTGCTTTCATATGTTTATTTTGATATGTTCCTAGAGAAAACTGTGTTGAAAAATGTTAGTAGCAATGTTGCGGATTTGATCCGTGATCCGAGGTTAATCCTCATTGCTGCACGTAAGAATTATGTCCTTGATGCACCGCTAGGTGATGCACCTATTGCAAGAGCGGATGTAGACGTTATGAACGCTTTGGCTAGCTCAATATGATGACTACTTGATAGTTTAGTGCACCATGCTTAACGGCTTAGAATCGGGACTTCAAAGACGTTTTGAACGTCATGGACCATATGAGATGTTCCAGAATTGAAGTTAATATTTCAAGCAAATACCGAGTTGAGAGATATGAAGTCTCCAACAAGTTCTATAGCTAAAAGATGGAGGAGAATCGCTCAACTAGTGAGCATGTGCTCAGATTGTCTGGGTACTTCAATCGCTTGAATCAAGTGGGAGTTAATCTTCCAGATAAGATAGTGATTGACATAATTCTCTAGTCACCATCACCAAGTTAGTAGAAATTCGTGATGAACTATAATATACAAGGGATGACGAAAGTGATTCCCAAGCTCTTCGTGATATTGAAATCGACGAAGGTAGAAATCAAGAAAGAGCATCAAGTGTTGATGATTGACAAGACCACTAGTTTCATAAAAAAGGGGCAAAGGGAAAGAAAGGGAAACTTCAAGTGGAATGGCAAACAAGTTGTCACTCCCGTGAGGAAGACCAAAGCTGGACCAAAGCCTGAAACTGAGTGCTTACACTGCAAAAGGAAATGGTCACTGGAAGCGGAAATGCCCTGAATATTTGGTGGATAAGAAGGATGGCAAAGTGAACAAGGGTATATTTGATATACAAGTGTTTGATGTGTGCCTTACTAGTGTTTATAGTAGCCCTTGAGTATTTGATACTTGTTCAGTTGCTAAGATTAGTAACTCGAAACAGGAGTTACAGAATAAACAGAGACTAGTTGAAGGGTGAAGTGACGATGAGTGTTGGAAGTAGTTCCAAGATTGATATGATCATCATCGCACACTCCCTATACTTTCGGGATTAGTATTAAACCTAAATAAATGTTATTTGGCGTTTGCGTTGAGCATGAATATGATTTGATCATGTTTATTGCGATACGGTTATTCATTTAAAATCAGAGAATAATTGTTGTTCTGTTTACATGAATAAAACCTTCAATGGTCATACACCCAATGAAAATAGTTTGTTGGATCTCGATCGTGATGATACACATATTCATAATATTGATGCCAAAAGATGCAAAGTTAATAATGATAGTGCAACTTATTTGTGGCACTGCCATTTGGGTCATATCGGTGTAAAGCGCATGAAGAAACTCCATGAAGATGGATTTTTGGAATCACTTGGTTATGAATCATTTGATGCTTGCGAACCGTGCCTTTTGGGCAAGATGACTAAAACTCTGTTCTCCGGAACAATGGAACGAGCTACTAACTTGTTGGAAATAATACATACCGATGTATGCGATCCAATGAGTATTGATGCTCGTAGGCAAGTATCGTTATTTTTCTGACCTTCACAAGATGATTTGAGTAGATATGGGTATATATACTTGATGAAACATAAGTCTGAAATAGTTGAAAGGTTCAAAGAATTTCAGAGTGAAGTGGAAAAATCATCGTAACAAGAAAATAAAGTTTTTGCGATCTAATCGGGGAGACGAATATTTGAGTTACGAGTTTGGTCTTCAATTAAAACAATGTGAAATAGTTTCACAGCTCACGCCACCTGGAACACCACAATGTTATGGTGTGTCCGAACGTCGTAACCGCACTTTATTGGATATGGTGCAATCTATAATGTCTCTTATTGATTTACCATTATTGTTTTGGGGTTATGCATTAGAGACAGTTGCATTCACGTTTAATAGGGCACCATCTAAATCCGTTGAGACGAGAACATATGAACTGTGGTTTAGCAAGAAACCCAAGTTGTCGTTTCTTAAAGTTTGGGGCTGCGATGCTTATGTGAAAAAGTTTCATCCTAATAAGCTCAAACCCAAATCGGAGAAGTGCGTCTTCATAGAATACCCAAAAGAAACTGTTGGGTACTCCTTCTATCACAGATCCGAAGGAAAAACATCTGTTGCTAAGAATGGATCCTTTCTAGAGAAGGAGTTTCTCTCGAAAGAAGTGAGTGGGAGGAAAGTAGAACTTGATGAGGTAACTGTACCTTCTCCCGAATTGGAAAATAGTTCATCACTGAAATCAGTTCCAGTGATTCCTACACCAATTAGTGAGGAAGCTAATGATGATGATCATGAAACTTCAGATCAAGTTACTACAGAACCTCGTAGGTCTTCCAGAGTACGGTCCGCACTAGAGTGGTACGGTAATCCTGTTCTGAAAGTCATGTTACTAGACCATGATAAACCTACGAACTATGAGGAAGCAATGATGAGCCCAGATTCCGCAAAATGGCTGGAGGCCATGAAATCTGAGAGAGGATCCATGTATGAGAACAAAGTATGGACTTTGATTGACTTGCTCGATGATCAGGAAGCCATGTTAAATAAATGGATCTTCAAGAGGAAGACAGATGCTGATAGTAGTGTTACTATCTACAAAGCTCGACTTGTCGCAAAAAGGTTTTCGACAAGTTCAAGGTGTTGACTACAATGAGATTTTCTCAACTTGTAGTGATGCTTAAGTCTGTCGAATCATGTTAGCAATTGCCACATTTTATGAAATCTGGCAAATGGATGTCAAAACTGCATTCCTTAATGGTTTTCTTAAAGAAGAGTTGTATATGATGCAACCGAAGGTTTTGTCAATCCTAAAGGTGCTAACAAAATGTGCATGCTCCAATGATCCATCTATGGACTGGTGCAAGCATCTCGGAGTTGGAATATACGCTTTGATGAGTTGATCAAAGCATATAGTTTTGTACAGACTTACGGTGAAGCCTGTATTTACAAGAAAGTGAGTGGGAGCACTACAACATTTCTGATAAGTATATGTGAATGACATATAGTTGATCGGAAATAATGTAGAATTATTCTGCAAAGCATAAAGGAGTGTTTGAAAGGAGTTCTTTCAAAGCAAGACCTCGGTGAAACTGCTTACACATTGAGCATCAAGATCTATATAGATAGATCAAGATGCTTGATAAGATTTTTCAATGAGTACATACCTTGATAACTTTTTGAATAGTTCAAAATGGAACAGTCAAAGAAGGAGTTCTTGCCTGTGATGCAAAGGTGTGAAGTTGAGTAAGACTCAAGACCCGACCATGGCAGAAAAATAGAAAGAGAATGAAAAGTCATTCCCTATGCATCATCATAGGTTCTATAAAGTATGCTATGTTGTAAACCAGACCTATTGTATACCTTGCTCTGAGTTTGACAAAGGAATACAATTTTGATCTAAGAGTAGATCATCGGACAAATGGTCAAGAATATCCTTACTGAGAACTAAGGAGATATTTCTCGATAATGGAAGTGATAAAAGAGCTCGTCGTAAAAGTTACAACGATACAAGCTTTTACACCGATCCAGATGATCTAAGTCTCAATCTGGATACATATTGAAAGTGGGAGCAATTAGCTAGAGTAGCTCCGTGCAAAGCATTGTAGACATAGAATATTTGCAAAATACATACGGCTCTGAATATGACAGACCCATTGACTAAACTTCTCTCACAAGCAAAACATGATCATACCTTAATACTCTTTGGGTGTTAATCACATAGCAATGTGAACTAGATTATTGACTCTAGTAAACCCTTTGGGTGTTGATCACATGATGATGTGAACTATGGGTATTAATCACATACAGATGTGAATATTGGTGTTAAATCACATGGCGATGTGAACTAGGTTATTGACTCTAGTGCAAGTGGGAGAGTGAAGGAAATATGCCCTAGAGGCAATAATAAAGTTATTATTTATTTCCTTATATCATGATAAATGTTTATTATTCATGCTAGAATTGTATTAACCGGAAACATGATACATGTGTGAATACATAGACAAAACTATCGTCACTAGTATGCCTCTACTTGACTAGCTCATTAATCAAAGATGGTTATGTTTCCTAACCATAGACATGTGTTGTCATTTGATTAATGGGATCACATCATTGGGAGAATGATGTGATTGACATGACCCATTCCGTTAGCCTAGCACTTGATCGTTTAGTATGTTGCTATTGCTTTCTTCATGACTTATACATGTTCCTGTAACTATGAGATTATGCAACTCCCGTTTACCGGAGGAACACTTTGGGTACTACCAAACGTCACAACGTAACTGGGTGATTATAAATGAGTACTACAGGTGTCTCCGAAGGTACATGTTGAGTTGGCGTATTTCGAGATTAGATTTTGTCACTCCGATTGTCGGAGAGGTATCTCTGGGCCCTCTCGGTAATGCACATCATTATAAGCCTTGCAAGCAATGTGACCAATGAGTCGGTTACGGGATGATGCATTACAGAACGAGTAAAGAGACTTGCCGGTGACGAGATTGAACTAGGTAATTGATACCGACGATCAAATCTCGAGCAAGTAACATACCAATGACAAAGGGAACAACGTATGTTGTTATGCGGTTTGACCGATAAAGATCTTCGTAGAATATGTAGGAGCCAATATGGGCATCTAGGTCCCGCTATTGGTTATTGACCGAGAATAGTTCTAGGTCATGTCTACATAGTTCTCGAACCCGTAGGGTCCGCACGCTTAAGGTTTCGATGATAGTTATATTACGAGTTTATGAGTTTTGATGTACTGAAGGAGTTCGGAGTCCCGGATGAGATCGGGGACATGACGAGGAGTCTCGAAATGGTCGAGACGTAAAGATCGATATATTGGACGACTATATTCGGAGTTCGGAAAGGTTCCGAGTGATTCGGGTATTTTTTGGAGTACCGGAGAGTTACGGGAATTCGCCGGGGAGAAGTATTGGGCCTTATTGGGCCCTGCGGGAAAGAGAGAGGGGCTGCCTAGGGCAGGCCGCGCGCCCCCCCATGGCCTAGTCCGAATTGGACTAAGGGAGGGGCCGCACCCCCTCCTTCCTTCCCTTCTCTCTTCCCCTTCCTTGTCTCCTACTCCTAATACATGGAAGGACTCCTAGTTGGACTAGGAAAGGGGGAATCCTACTCCCGGTGGGAGTAGGACTCCCCTAGGGCGCGCCATAGAAGAGGGCCGGCCCTCCCCTCCTCCACTCCTTTATATACGGGGGTAGGGGGCACCCCATGGACACACAAGTTGATCTACGGATCGTTCCTTAGCCGTGTGCGGTGCCCCCTTCCACCATATTCCACCTCGGTCATATCGTCGCGGAGTTTAGGCGAAGCCCTGCGCCGGTAGAACATCATCATCGTCACCACGCCGTCGTGCTGACGGAACTCATCTCCGGAGTGTTGGGAAACGTAGTAATTTCAAAAATTTTCCTACGCACACGCAAGATCATGGTGATGTATAGCAACGAGAGGGGAGAGTGTTGTCCACATACCCTTGTAGACCCGAAGCGGAAGCGATCACAACGTAGAGGAAGTAGTCGACGTTCTCCTCGCGATCCGACCGATCCGGCGCCAAGCACTCCGACGCCCCGAGTTCTTGACACACGTACAGCTCGATGACGCCCCTCGTACTCGATCCAGCCGAGTGTCGAGGAGAGTTCCACAAGACGACGGCGTGGTGGCGATCTTGATGTTTTATCGGCGCGGGGCTTCGCTTAAGCTTCGCGACGGTATAACCGAGGTGGAATATGGTGGAAGGGGGCACCGCACACGGCTAAGGAACGATCTTACGATCAACTTGTGTGTTCCAAAGTGCCCCCCCTGCCCCCGTATATAAAGGAGCCAAGGGGAAGGGGGCCGGCCGGCCAAGCTTGGCGCGCCAAGGAGTCCTACTCCTCCGGGAGTAGGATTCCCCCAATCCTAGTTGGACTAGGATTCCTGAGGGGGAAAGAGAGAGGGGGCGGCCCTTCTCCTAGTCCTAATAGGACTAGGGAAGGGGGCGCGCCAGCCTTGGGCTGCCCTCCTCTTTTCCACTAAGGCCCATCGAGGCCCATTTACCTCCCGGGGTTCCAGTAACCTCCCTGCACTCCCAGAAATTCCGCCGCCCGGAACCATTCGAACTCCAAACATAGGCTTCCAATATATCAATCTTTATGTCTCGACCATTCCGAGACTCCTCGTCATGTCCGTGATCACATCCGGACTCAACTCCTTCGGTACATCAAAATACATAAACTCATAATAACCGCCATCGAAACCTTAAGCGTCAGGACCCTACGGTTCGAGAACAATGTAGACATGACCTAGAACTATTCACGGTCAATAACCAACAGCGGACCTGGATGCCCATATTGGTTCCTACATATTCTACGAAGATCTTTATCGGTCGACCGCATAACAACATACGTTGTTCCTTTGTCATCGGTATGTTACTTGCCCGAGATTCGATCGTCGGTATCCAATACCTAGTTCAATCTCGTTACCGCAAGTCTCTTTACTCGTTCCAGAATACATCATCTCACAACTAGCTCATTAGTTGTAGTGCTTGCAAGGCTTCAGATGTGCATTACCGAGAGGGCCCAGAGATACCTCTCCGACAATCGGAGTGACAAAACCTAATCTCAAATACGCCAACCCAACATCCGCCTTTGGAGACACCTGTAGTACTCCTTTATAATCACCCGCTTACGCCAGACGCTTTGGTAGCACCCAAAGTGTTCCTCCGCAAACGGAGTTGCATAATCTCATAGTTACAGAACATGTATAAGTCATGGATAAAAGCAGAGCAACATACTAAACGATCGTGTGCTAAGCTAAGGAATGGGTCATGTCAATCGATCATTCTACTAATGATGTGACCTCGTTAATCAAATAACAACTCCTTGTTTATGGTCGAAACATAACCATCTTTGATTAACAAGCTAGTCTAGTAGAGGCATACTAGTGACATGTTGTTTTGTCTATGCATTCACACATGTATCATGTTTCCGGTTAATACAATTCTAGCATGAATGATAAACATTTATCATGAAATAAGGAAATAAATAACAACTTTATTATTGCCTCTAGGGCATATTTCCTTCAGTCTCCCACTTGCACTAGAGTCAATAATCTAGATTACATAGTAATGATTCTAACACCCATGGAGTCTTGGTGCTGATCATGTTTTGCTCGTGGAAGAGGCTTAGTCAACGGTCTGCAACATTCAGATCCGTATGTATCTTGCAAATCTCTATGTCTCCACCTGACTAAGTCCCGGATGGAATTGAAGCGTCTCTTGATGTGCTTGGTCCTCTTGTGAAATCTGGATTCCTTTGCTAAGGCAATTGCTCCATATTGTCACGAAGATTTTCATTGGACCCGATGCACTAGGTATGACACCTAGATCGGATATGAACTCCTTCATCCGCACTCCTTCATTAGCTGCTTCGAAGCTGCTATGTATTCCGCTTCACATGTAGATCCCGCCACGACGCTTTGTTTAGAACTGCACCAACCGACAGCTCCTCCGTTTAGTGTAAATACGATCCGGTTTGCGATTTAGAATCGTCGGATCGGTGTCAAAGCTTGCATCAACGTAACTGCCACGATGAGCTCTTTGTCACCTCCATATACGAGAAACATATCCTTAGTCCTTTTCGTATTTCAGATGTTCTTGACCGCTGTCCATGATCCACTCTGGATTACTTTGGTACCTCCTGCTAGGCTTATAGCAAGGCACACATCAGTCTGGTACACAGATTGCATACATGATAGAGCCTATGGCTGAAGCATAGGAACATCTTTCATTTTCTCTATCTTCTGCAGTGGTCGGGCATTGAGTCGACTCAACTTCACACCTTGTAACACGAGCAAGAACCCTTTCTTTGCTTGATCCATTTTGAACTTCTTCAAAACTTTGTCAAGGTATGTGCTTTGTGAAAGTCCAATTAGGCGCCTTGATCTATCTCTATAGATCTTAATGCCCAATATGTAAGCAGCTTCACCGAGGTCTTTCATTGAAAAACTCTTATTCAAGTATCCCTTTATGCTATCCAGAATTCTATATCATTTCCGATCAGCAATATGTCATCCACATATAATATCGTAAATGCTACAGAGCTCCCACTCACTTTCTTGTAAATACAGGCTTCTCCAAAAGTCTGTACAAACCCAAATGCTTTGATCACACTATCAAAGCGCTTATTCCAACTCCGAGATGCTTGCACCAGTCCATAAATGGATCGCTGGAGCTTGCACACTTTGTTAGCTCCTTTGGATCGATAAAACCTTCGGTTGCATCATATACAACTCTTCTTCCGTAAATCCATTCAGAATGCGTCTTTACATCCATTTGCCAAATTTCATAATCATAAAATGCGGCAATTGCTAACATGATTCGGACGGACTTAAGCATCGCTACGGGTGAGAAGGTCTCATCGTAGTCAATCCCTTGAACTTGTCGAAAACCTTTTGCGACAAGTCGAGCTTTATAGACGATAACATTACCGTCGGCGTCGGTCTTCTTCTTGAAGATCCACTTGTTTTCTATTGCTTGCCTACCCTCGGCAAGTCAACCAAAGTCCACACTTTGTTTTCATACATGGATCCCATCTCGATTTCATGGCCTCAAGCCATTTTATGAATCTGGGCTCACCATCGCTTCTTCATAGTTCGTAGGTTCATCATGATCTAGTAGCATGACTTCCGAACAGGATTACCGCACCACTCAGTGCGGATCTTACTCGTTGATCTACGAGGTTCTGCAGAAGAACTTGATCTCAAGTTTCATGATCAACATCATCAACTTCCTCACTACTTGGTGTAGGTGTCTCAGAAACTGATTTCTGCGACGAACTACTTTCAAGTAAGGGAGAAGGTACTATTACCTCATCAAGTTCCACTTTCCTCCCACTCACTTCTTTCGAGAGAAACTCCTTCTCTAGAAAGGATCCATTCTTAGCAACGAATGTCTTGCCTTCGGATCTGTGATAGAAGGTGTACCCAACTGCTCCTTTGGGTATCCTATGAAGACACATTTCTCGATTTGGGTTCGAGCTTATCGGGTTGAAGCTTTTTCACATAAGCATCGCATCCCCAAACTTTAAGAAACGACAACTTTGGTTTCTTGCCAAACCATAGTTCATAAGGTGTCGTATCAACGGATTTTGATGGTGTTCTATTCAGTGTGAATGCGGCCGTCTCTAGAGCATAACCCCAAAACGATAGCGGTAAATCTGTAAGAGACATCATAGATCGTACCATATCTAGTAAAGTACGATTACGACGTTCGGACACACCATTACGCTGTGGTGTTCCGGGTGGCGTGAGTTGCGAAACTATTCCGTATTGTTTCAAATGTAGACCAAACTCGTAACTCAAATATTCACCTCCACGATCAGATCGTAGAAACTTAATTTTCTTGTTACGATGATTTTCAACTTCACTCTGAAATTCTTTGAACTTTTCAAACGTTTCAGACTTATGTTTCATTAAGTAGATATACCCATATCTACTTAAGTCATCTGTGAAGGTGAGAAAATAACGATATCCGCCACGAGCCTCAACATTCATCGGACCACATACATCTGTATGTATGATTTCCAACAAATCTGTTGCTCTCTCCATAGTACCGGAGAACGGTGTTCTAGTCATCTTGCCCATGAGGCACGGTTCATAAGTGCCAAGTGATTCATAATCAAGTGACTCCAAAAGTCCATCGAGATGGAGTTTCTTCATGCGCTTTATACCGATATGACCTAAACGGCAAGTGCCACAAATAAGTTGCACTTTCGTTATCAACTCTGCATCTTTTGGTTTCAACATTATGAATATGTGTATCACTACTATCGAGATTCATCAAAATAGACCATTCTTCAAGGGTGCATGACCATAAAAGATATTACTCATATAAATAGAACAACCATTATTCTCGATTTAAATGAATAACCGTCTCGCATCAAACAAGATCCAGATATAATGTTCATGCTCAACGCAGCACCAAATAACAATTATTTAGGTCTAATACTAATCCGAAGGTAGATGTAGAGGTAGCGTGCCGACCGCGATCACATCGACTTTGGAACCATTTCCCACGCGCATCGTCACCTCGTCCTTTGCGAGTTAAGCAATCAGTAGTCCTGTTTGAGTTGCAAATATTAGCAATGTAACCAGATATCAAATACCAGTGCTACTACGAGCTCTAGTAAGGTACACATCAATAACATGTATATCACATATACCTTTGTTCACCTTGCCATCCTTCTTATCCGCCAAATACTTGGGGCAGTTCCGCTTCAAAGACGATCGCTTGCGGTAGAAGCACTCGATTTCAGGTTTAGGACCAGACTTGGGTTTCTTCTCTGAGCAGCAACTTGCTTGCTGTTCTTCTTGAGATTCCCTTCTTCTTCCCTTTGCCTTTCTTCTTGAAACTAGTGGTCTTGTTGACCATCAACACTTGATGCTCCTTCTTGATTTCTACCTCCGCAGCCTTTAGCATTGCGAAGAGCTCGGTATAGTCTTTACTAACCCTTGCATATTATAGTTCATCACGAAGCCTTTGTAGCTTGGTGGCGTGATTGGAGAATTCATCAATGACACAATCATCCGGAAGATTAACTCCCAATTGTGTCAAGTGATTGTAGTACCCGGACATTCGAGTATATGCTCACTAATGAACTGTTCTCCTCCATCTTGCAGCTATAGAACTTATTGGAGACTTCATATCTCTCAATCCGGGCATTACTGTTGAATATTAACTTCAACTCTGGAACATCTCATATGCTCCATGACGTTCAAAACGTCGTTGAAGTCCCGGTTCTAAGCCGTAAAGCATGGCACATTGAACTATAGAGTAGTCATCGCTTTGCTCGCCAGACGTTCATAACATCTGGTGTTGCTCCAGCAGAAGTTCCTGTCACCTAGCGGTGCATCCAGACGTAGCTCTTCAGTGCAGCAATGAGGATGATCCTCAAATTACGGACCCAGTCCGTGTAATTGCTACCATCATCTTTCAACTTTGCTTTCTCAAGGAACGCATTAAAATTCAACGGAACAACAAAGACGAGCCATCTATCTACAATCAAACATAAACAAGCAAGATACTATCGGTACTAAGTTCATGATAAATTTAAGTTCAATTAATCATATTACTTAAGAACTCCCACTTAGAAAGACATCTCTAGTCATCCAAGTGATCACGTGATCCAAATCAACTAAACCATAACCGATCATCACGTGAAATGGAGTAGTTTTCAATGGTGAACATCTTATGTTGATCATATCTACTATATGATTCACGCCGACCTTTCGGTCTCCGTGTTCGAGGCCATATCTGCATATGCTAGGCTCGTCAAGTATAACCCGAGTATTCTCATGTGTGCAAAACTGGCTTGCACCCGTTGTAGATGGACGAGAGCTTATCACACCCGATCATCACGTGGTGTCTGGGCACGACGAACTTTGGCAACGGTGCATACTCGGGGAGAACACTTCTTGATAATTTAGTGAGAGATCATCTTATAATGCTACCGTCAATCAAAGCAAGATAAGATGCATAAAAGGATAAACATCACATGCAAATCAATATAAGTGATATGATATGGTCATCATCATCTTGTGCTTCATGATCTCCATCTTGCTGCACCACCATGATCACCATCGTCACCGGCGCGACACCTTGATCTTCATCGCAGCATCGTTGTCGTCTCGCCAAACTTATGCTACTACGACTATCGCTACCGCTTAGTGATAAAGTAAAGCATTACAGGGCGATTGCATTGCATACAATAAAGCGACAACCATATGGCTCCTGCCAGTTGCCGATAACTTCGGTTACAAAACATGATCATCTCATACAATAAAATATAGCATCACGTCTTGACCATATCACATCACAACATGCCCTGCAAAAACAAGTTAGACGTCCTCTACTTTGTTGTTGCAAATTTTACGTGGCTGCTATGGGCTTAAGCAAGAACCAGTCTCACCTCGCGCATCAAAACCACAACGATACTTCGTCAAATAGACTCCGTTTTAACCTTCTCAAGGACCGGGCGTAGCCACACTCGGTTCAACTAAAGTGAGAGAGACAGGCACCCACCAGTCACCTTTAAGCAACGAGTGCTCGTGGCGGTGAAACCAGTCTCGCGTAAGCGTACGCGTAATGTCGGTCTGGGCCGCTTCATCTCACAATACCGCTGAACCAAAGTATGACATGCTGGTAGGTAGTATGACTTGTATCGCCCACAACTCACTTGTGTTCTACTCGTGCAAAACATCAAACCATAGAAAAAACCTAGGCTCGGATGCCACTGTTGGGAAACGTAGTAATTTCAAAAATTTTCCTACGCACACGCAAGATCATGGTGATGTATAGCAACGAGAGGGGAGAGTGTTGTCCACATACCCTTGTAGACCCGAAGCGGAAGCGATCACAACGTAGAGGAAGTAGTCGTCGCTTCTCCTCGCGATCCGACCGATCCCGCGCCGTTACTCCGACGCCCGAGTTCTTGACACACGTACAGCTCGATGGCGTCCCTCGTACTCCGATCCAGCCGAGTGTCGAGGAGAGTTCCGTCGACCGACGGCGTGGTGACGATCTTGATGTTTTATCGCGCAGGCTTCGCTTAAGCTTCGCGACGGTATAACCGAGGTGGAATATGGTGGAAGGGGCACCGCACACGGCTAAGGAACGATCTTACGATCAACTTGTGTGTTCCAGTGCCCCCCTGCCCGTATATAAAGGAGCCAAGGGAAGGGGCGGCCGCCAAGCTTGGCGCCAGGGAGTCCTACTCCCTCGGGGAGTAGGATTCCCCAATCCTAGTTGGACTAGGATTCCTGAGGGGGAAAGAGAGAGAGGGGGGCCGGCCCCTTCTCCTAGTCCTAATAGGACTAGGGAAGGGGGGGGAGGCGCGCGGCCAGCCTTGGGCTGCCCCTCCTCTTTTCCACTAAGGCCCATCGAGGCCCATTTACCTCCCGGGGGGTTCCGGTAACCTCCGGTACTCAGAATTCCGTTTTCGCCGGAACCATTCGAACTCCAAACATAGGCTTCCAATATATCAATCTTTATGTCTCGACCATTCCGAGACTCCTCGTCATGTCCGTGATCACATCCGGACTCGAACTCCTTCGGTACATCAAAATACATAAACTCATAATAACCGCCATCGAAACCTTAAGCGTGCATGGACCCTACGGTTCGAGAACAATGTAGACATGACCTAGAACTATTCACGGTCAATAACCAACAGCGGGACCTGGATGCCCATATTGGTTCCTACATATTCTACGAAGATCTTTATCGGTCGACCGCATAACAACATCGTTGTTCCTTTGTCATCGGTATGTTACTTGCCCGAGATTCGATCGTCGGTATCCAATACCTAGTTCAATCTCGTTACCGCAAGTCTCTTTACTCGTTCCGTAATACATCATCTCACAACTAGCTCATTAGTTGTAGTGCTTGCAAGGCTTCATGATGTGCATTACCGAGAGGGCCCAGAGATACCTCTCCGACAATCGGAGTGACAAAACCTAATCTCAAATACGCCAACCCAACATCTGCCTTTGGAGACACCTGTAGTACTCCTTTATAATCACCCGATTCGTTGTGACGTTTGGTAGCACCAAAGTGTTCCTCCGCAAACGGAGTTGCATAATCTCATAGTTACAGGAACATGTATAAGTCATGGATAAAAGCAGTAGCAACATACTAAACGATCGTGTGCTAAGCTAAGGGAATGGGTCATGTCAATCGATCATTCTACTAATGATGTGACCTCGTTAATCAAATAACAACTCCTTGTTTATGGTCGAAACATAACCATCTTTGATTAACAAGCTAGTCTAGTAGAGGCATACTAGTGACATGTTGTTTTGTCTATGCATTCACACATGTATCATGTTTCCGGTTAATACAATTCTAGCATGAATGATAAACATTTATCATGAAATAAGGAAATAAATAACAACTTTATTATTGCCTCTAGGGCATATTTCCTTCACGGAGCTCGGCTGGATCGGAGACCGGAGATCGTCATCGAGCTGAACGTGTGCTGAACTCGGAGGCTCCGTACGTTCGGTGCTTGGATCGGTCGGATCGTGAAGACGCGTCGACTACATCAACAGCGTTGTGATAACGCTTCGCTTCGACCTCACGAGGGTGCGTGGACATACACTCTCCCCTCTCGTTGCTATGCCATAACCATGATCTTGCGTGTGCGTAGGATTTTTTTTGAAATTACTACGTTCCCCAACACTAAGAACACTTAGTCCTCGCCCTATCACTCAAGTAAGTCTTCAAGGTAGACTTCCAAACCTTCACAGACTTCGTTGCGTGACGCCTAACCGGCTGGAGGATGCATAGTCGTCAAGTGTAACAAGTCTTCATATCACGCGGACAGAAAGACTTCAGTGATGCCTAACATTGTTTGGCTCTGGGTGTTTTGGGCTTTGTCCTCGCAAGGATCTCTCTCTCAAAAGCTTTGGAGGTGGGTTGCTCTCAAACGACAAAAGCCGTGCACTAACTCTGAGCAGCCACAAATTTATGGTGTAGGGGGTGGGCTATTTATAGCCAAGTGGCAACCCGACCTGATATGTACGAAATGACTCTGGGTCACTAAGGAACCGACACGTATCCATCGGTCGGATTTCAAACACACGCGACAGCTTGGCTTGGGCTACAAGCAAGGCTGACTCATCCAGCTTTGGACAAGATTTGCTCTCGTTGTCTTCGCTCGAAGACATAGGATTTGGTTTAGCATCACTTAAGTCATTTGACTTTGTTCACTTGGACCCCACTTAACAGTACGGTGGTCCCTATGACTCAAGAAAGAAGAAAAGGAAACTATGAAAGAAACTATGTCTTCGCACTCCATAGTCTTCAAGTGAATGTCTTCATCGTCATTACCTTCAACGTGAATGTCTTCACAAACCACCATTGTCTTCAATGTCTTCATACATTTTTAGGGGTCATCTCTGGTAGGTAAACTGAATCAATGAGGGACTGTGTTATCCTGCAATTCTCACAAACACATTGGTCCCTCAACCACGTTTGTCGTCAGTACTCCAAAACCAACTAGGGGTGGCACTAGATGCACTTACAGTCTCCCCCTTTTTGGTGATTGATGACAAACTGGTTGAAGTTTTCAAGGGAGATAAAAGTATGTGAAAGTTTAAGTACATAGGCATTGTCTTCATAGGTTAAAAGACCCCCCTGAAGATGTGCATATATGCAGTTTGCCTTTGAATGCAAATGCACATGGCAGGTTTTGCTTTGTGGAGATCTTCTTCAACCATGAAGACAATTTGCTACCTCTTGAGCTTGCGTTGGTTTTCCCTTGAAGAGGAAGGATGATGCGGCAAGGTAGCGTAAGTATTTCCCTCAATTTTGAGAACCAAGGTATCAATCCAGTAGGAGACGATGCACAAGTCACCGAATACCTGCACAAACAATCAAGAACTTGCAACCAAGGCGACAAAGGGGTTGTCAATCCCTTCATGGTCAGTCGCAAAAGTGAAATCTGATAGAGATAATAAAGTAAATATTTTTGGTATTTTTTATGTATAGATTGGAAAGTAAAGATTGCAAAATAGTAGATCGGAAACTTGCAAGATGTAAACGAGATTCAATAATATGGAAAAGAGACCCGGGGGCCATAGGTTTCACTAGTGGCTTCTCTCGAGATAGTATGTATTACGGTGGGTGAACAAATTACTGCCGAGCAATTGATAGAAAAGCGCATAATTATGATGACATCTAAGGCAATGATCATGAACATAGGCATCACATCCGTGTCAATTATACCGACTCCTACCTGCATCTACTATTATTACTCCACACATCGACTGCTATCCAGCATGCATCTAGAGTATTAAGTTCATAAAGAATGGAGTAACACATTAAGCAAGATGACATGATGTAGAGGAATTAACTCAAGCAATATGATGAAAACCCCATCTTTTTATCCTCGATGGCAACAATACAATACATGCCTTGCTGCCCCTACTGTCACTGGGAAAGGACACCGCAAGATTGAATCCAAAGCTAAGCACTTCTCCCATTGCAAGAAAGATCAATCTAGTAGGCCAAACTAAACCGATAATTTGAAGAGACTTGCAAATATATCAAATCATGCATATAAAAATTCAGAGAAGAGCCAAATAATATTCATAGATAATCTTGATCATAAATCCACAATTCATTGGATCTCAACAAACACACCGCAAAAGAGTGTTGCATCGAATAGATCTCCAAGAACATCGAGGAGAACTTTGTATTGAGAATCAAAGAGAGAGAAGAAGCCATCTAGCTAATAACTATGGACTTGAAGGTCTGTGGTAAACTACTCACGCTTCATCGAAGAGGTAATGGTGTTGATGTAGAAGCCCTCCGTGATCGAATCCCCCTCCGGCAGATCGCCGAAAAAGGCCCCAAGATGGGATATCACGTGTACAGAAGATTGCGGCAGTGGAAAAGTGGTTTCGTGACTCCCCCTGTTGTTTTTAGGGTATAAGAGTATATATAGGCGAAAGAACTAGGTCGGTGGAGCTACGAGGGGCCCACGAGGGTGGGGGTGCGCCTACCCCCCTGGGCGTGCCCTCCTGCCTCATGGCCTCCTCGTTACGTCTCCGACTTCATCTCCAAGTCTTATTGTTTAATTTCAGTCTGAGAAAGATCATCACGAAGGTTTCATTCCGTTTGGACTCTGTTTGGTATTCCTTTTCTGCAAAACTCTAAAATAGGCAAAAAAAAATTAGAAACTGGCATTGGGCCCTCGGTTAATAGGTTAGTCCCAAAAATAATATTAAAGAGCATATTAAAGCCCATTAAACATCCAAAACAGATAATATAATAGCATGGAACAATCAAAAATTATAGATACCTTGGAGACGTATCAGGCATCCCCAAGCTTAATTCATGCTCGTCCTCGAGTAGGTAAATGATAAAAATAGAATTTTTGATGTGGAATGCTACGTAACATATTTATTAATGTAATTTTCTTTATTGTGGCATGAATGTTCATATCCGAAAGATTCAAGACAAAAATTTAATATTGACATAAAAACAATAATACTTCAAGCATACTAACAAAGCAATCATGTCTTCTTAAAATATCATGGCCAAAGAAAGCTATCCCTACAAAATCATATAGTCTGGCTATGCTCTACCTTCATCACACAAAGTATTTAATCATGCACAACCCCGATGACAAGCCAAGCAATTGTTTCATACTTTTGATGTTCTCAAACTTTTTTAATCTTCACGCAATACATGAGCGTGAGCCATGGACATAGCACTATAGGTGGAATAGAATGGTGGTTGTGGAGAAGACAAAAAGGAGAAGATAGTCTCACATCAACTAGGCGTATCAACGGGCTATGGAGATGCCCATCAATATATATCAATGTGAGTGAGTAGGGATTGCCATGCAACAGATGCACTAGAGCTATAAGTGTATGAAAGCTCAAAAAGAAACTAAGTGGGTGTGCATCCAACTTGCTTGCTCACGAAGACCTAGGGCACTTTTCAGGAAGCCCATCATTGGAGTATACAAGCCATGTTTTATAATGAAAATTTCCCACTAGTATATGAAAGTGACAACATAGGAGACTCTCTATCATGAAGATCATGGTGCTACTTTGAAGCACAAGTGTGGAAAAAGGATAGTAGCATTGCCCCTTCTCTCTTTTTCTCTCATTTTTATTTGGGCCTTTTCTCTTTTTTATGGCCTCTTTTTTTATTTATTTTTTTATTTTTTGTCTGGAGTCTCATCTCGACTTGTGGGGGAATCATAGTCTCCATCATCCTTTCCTCACTGGGACAATACTCTAATAATGAATATCATCACACTTTTATTTACTTACAACTCAAGAATTACAACTCGATACTTAGAACAAAATATGACTCTATGTGAATGCCTCCGGCGGTGTACCGGGACGTGCAATGATTCAAGAGTGACATGTATGAAAAATTATGAACGGTGGCTTTGCCACAAATACGATGTCAACTCCATGATCATGCAAAGCAATATGACAATGATGAAGCGTGTCATAATAAATGGAACGGTGGAAAGTTGCATGGCAATATATCTCGGTATGGCTATGAAAATGCCATAATAGGTAGGTATGGTGGCTGTTTTGAGGAAGGTATATGGTGGGTGTATGGTACCGGCGAAAGTTGCGCGACACAAAAGAGGCTAGCAATGGTGGAAGGGTGAGAGTGCGTATAATCCATGGACTCAACATTAGTCATAAAGAACTCACATACTTATTGCAAAAATTTATTAGTTATCGAAACGAAGTACTACGCGCATGCTCCTAGGGGGTATATTGGTAGGAAAAGCCAAGCGCTCGTCCTTGACCACCACTCATAAGGAAGACAATCAATAAATAAATCAGGCTCCAACTTCATCACATAACAGTTCACCATACGTGCATGCTACGAGAATCACAAACTTTAACACAAGTATCTCTCAAATTCACAACTACTCTACTAGCATGACTCTAATATGACCATCTTCATATCTCAAAACAATCATAAAGAATCAAACTTCTCATAGTATCCAATGCACTTTATATGAAAGTTTTTATTATACCCATCTTGGATGCCCATCATATTAGGACGAATTTTATAACCAAAGTTAATTACCATGTTGTTCTAAAATACTCTCAAAATAATATAAGTGAAGCATGAGAGATCAACAATTTCTATAAAATAAAACCATAGCCGTGCTCTAAAATGATAAGCAATATTGTCTAGCTCAAAAGATATAAGTGAAGCACATAGAGTATCTAATAAATCACGAATCATGCGATTCTCCCCCAAAAGGTGTGTACAGCAAGGATGATTGTGGTAAACTAAAAAGCAAAGACTCAAATCATACAAGATCTCCAAGCAAAACACATATCATGTGGTGAATAAAAATATAGCCTCAACTAAAGTTACCGATAGACGAAGACGAAAGAGGAGATGCCTTCCGGGGCATCCCCAAACTTAGGCTTTTGGTTGTCCTTGAGTTTTACCTTGGAGTGCCTTGGGCATCCCCAAGCTTAGGCTCTTGCCACTCCTTATTCCATAGTCCATCAAATCCTTACCCAAAACTTGAAAACTTCAGAACACAAAACTTTAACAGAAAATCTCATGTGCTCCGTTAGTATAAGAAAATAAACCACCACTTTAAGATACTATAATGAACTCATTATTTATTTATATTGGTGTTAAACCTATTGTATTCCAACTTCTCTATGGTTCATACCCCCCGATACTACTCATAGATTCATGAAAATAAGCAAACAACACACGAAAAATAGAATCTGTCAAAAACAGAACAATCTGTAGCTGTAACTTTTGAATACTTATGTAACTCCAAAAATTCTTAAATAAATTGGTGGACGTGAGGAACTTTTCTATTAATATTCTGCAAAAAGAATCAACCTAAAAGCACTCTTCTGTAAAAAAAATTTATAGCTATTCTCGTGAGCGCAAAAGTTTCTGTTTTTTACAGCAAGATCGCAAAGACTTCACCCAAGTCTTCTCAAAGGTTCTACTTGCACAAACACTAATTAAAACATAAACTCACTTCCAGAGGCTAGATGAATCATTTATTACTAAACAGGAGCAAAAGGTAAAGAACAAAACTAAAATTGGGTTGCCTCCCAACAAGCGCTACCGTTTAACGCCCTTAGCTAGGCATTGATAATTTCAATGATGATCACATGGTAGACGAGAATTGAAGCACAAAGAGAGCATCATAAAACATGTGACAAACACACTTAAGTCTAACATACTTCCTATGTATAGGTATTTTATAAGCAAACAAATTATCAAGGCAAGCAAAAACTAGCATATGCAAGGAAGAAGAAAGAGACGATAGCAATCTCAACATGAACAGAGTTAATTTAGTAACATGAAAATCTCTACAACCATATTTTCCTCTCTCGTAATAATTACATGTAGGATCATAAGCAAATTCAACAAAATATCTATCACATAACATATTCTCAGCACGATCCACAAGCATGCGAAGTTGACACTCTTCCAAAATAGTGGGATTAACATTAACTAAAGTCATGACCTCTCCAAACCCATTTTTATCAAAAATTTCATAAGATTGAACATTCTCCAAATATGTGGGATCTAAAGTTGACACTCTTTCAAACCCACTTTCAGTATTATTGCAAACACTAATATCAATCTCATATTCATCATGGGGCTTAAATAAATTTTCAAGATCATAAGAAGAATCACCCCAATCATGATCATTGCAATAAGTAGAGGACATAGCAAAACTAGCATCCCCAGGCATAGGCTTTTGCATATTATTAACACAATTGACATTGATAGAATTAATAGTAAAATCATTGCAATCATGCTTTTTATTCAAATATCTATCGTGAATCACCTCATAAAGCTCTTCATCACAATTTTCAGATTCACGAATTTCAAGCAAAACCTCATAAAGATAACCTAGTGCAGTCAAATCTCTAGAGATTGGTTCATCATAATTGGATCTCTTAAAAAGATTAGCAAGTGGATGAGGATCCATAAACTTTTAGCAAGCGAAGATGCAAGCAAAAAGAAGGCACATAGTAACACAACCAAACAAAAGATCAAACGGAAGAAGGGCGAAGAAAAGGCAAATCTTTTTGAAAATTGTTTTAGAAGTGGGGGAGAGGAAAACGAGAGGCGAATGGCAAATAATGTAATGTAAGGGAGAAAAGTTTATGATGGGTACTTGGTATGGCTTGACTTGACGTAGATCTCCCCGGCAATAGCACCAGAAATCCTTCTTGCTACCTCTTGAGCTTGCGTTGGTTTTCCCTTGAAGAGGAAGGGGTGATGCAGCAAAGTAGCGTAAGTATTTCCCTCAGTTTTGAGAACCAAGGTATCAATCCAGTAGGAAACGATGCACAAGTCACCGAATACCTGTACAAACAATCAAGAACTTGCAACCAACGCGACAAAGGGGTTATCAATCCCTTCACAGTCACTCGCAAAAGTGAAATCTGATAGAGATAATAAAGTAAATTTTTTTGGTATTTTTTATGTATAGATTGGAAAGTAAAGATTGCAGAATAGTAGATCGAAAACTTGCAAGATGTAAACGAGATTCAATAATATGGAAAAGATACCCGGGGGCCATAGGTTTCACTAGTGGCTTCTCTCGAGATAGCATGTATTACGGTGGGTGAACAAATTACTGCCGAGCAATTGATAGAAAAGCGCATAATTATGATGACATCTAAGGCAGTGATCATGAACATAGGCATCACGTCCGTGTCAAGTAGACCGACTCCTACCTGCATCTACTACTATTACTCCACACATCAACCACTATCCAGCATGCATCTAGAGTATTAAGTTCATAAAGAACAGAGTAACACATTAAGCAAGATGACATGATGTAGAGGAATTAACTCAAGCAATATGATGAAAACCCCATCTTTTTATCCTCGATGGCAACAATACAATACGTGCCTTGCTGCCCCTACTGTCACTGGAAAAGGACACCGCAAGATTGAATCCAAAGCTAAGCACTTCTCCCATTGCAAGAAAAATCAATCTAGTAGGCCAAACTAAACCAATAATTCGAAGAGACTTGCAAATATATCAAATCATGCATATAAGAATTCAGAGAAGAACCAAATAATATTCAAAGATAATCTTGATCATAAATCCACAATTCATCGGATCTCGGCAAACACACCGCAAAAGAGTGTTACATCGAATAGATCTCCAAGAACATCGAGGAGAACTTTGTATTGAGAATCAAAGAGAGAGAACAAGCCATCTAGCTAATAACTATGGACTCGAAGGTTTGTAGTAAACTACTCACGCTTCATCGGATAGGTAATGGTGTTGATGTAGAAGCCCTCCGTGATCGAATCCTCCTCCAGCAGATCGCCGGAAAAGGCCCCAAGATGGGATCTCGCGAGTACAGAAGGTTGCGGCGGTGGAAAAGTGGTTTTGTGGGTCTCCCTGATGTTTTTAGGGTATAAGAGTATATATAGGCAAAAGAACTAGGTCGGTAGAGCTAGAGGGGCCCACAAGGGTGGGGGCATGCCTACCCCCTGGGAGCGCCCTCCTGCCTCCTGGCCTCCTCGTTACATCTACGACTACATCTCCATGTCTTCTAGTTTGCTTTCGGTCCAAGAAAGATCATCGCGAAGGTTTCATTCCGTTTGGACTCCGTTTGGTATTCCTTTTCTACAAAACTCTAAAATAGGCAAAAAAAATAGAAACTGGCACTAGACCCTCGGTTAATAGGTTAGTCCCAAAAACAATAAAAAGAGAGCATATTAAAGCCCATTAAACATCCAAAACAGATAATATAATAGCATGGAACAATCAAAAATTATAGATACATTGGAGACGTATCACAATTCATCATGCATATATGAAAGTAATGAAGATAATGATATGCTTAATAAGAAATGGACGTTTGCAGAATGACTTCATGTGGAATTTATCATCGCATCACAAGGTAGCAGCAGAAAGTAATAGACGACCATCAAGTTTTAAGCGTTACAACTCAAAAGCCAAAAGTTTCAAGAACGAGAGTTGTAAAACTTAGCAAAAATAAGCAACCGACCCATATAGACCCGCTTGAAGACTATCAACTCATATGCTTCTCCCCCTTTGTCAGTAAGGACCAAAAAGGTGTGAAGACATAGAGCATCTACTCGTTCCCATGCAGAGAAGATGTTGGTGCAGGGTCGACGCTGGAGTTGGGCGGTGCAAAAGGGCCTGGTGCAGAATCCTGATGAAGTGAAGCCAAAGCTGGTGAAGTGGTGTCGTCCTCTTCATCTATGACTCTAGCAACTACAGTTGCAGCCGAAGGTAAATACTCTGAATCTTCAATGGAAGGAGGTGGATGCCAACTTGGTGATTGTGGTGGCCTGGAATCAAACTTGAAGTGCGCTTTGAAGCCATCTTCGCGAAGGTCATCTTCAGAGCAGAGCATCATGAGGCTCTTCCAGGACCGCCGACGGGCTCCATGAGCAACGAAAGAATTCTTGGTAGCCAATTTGCGTATGTGATTGATATCAACAATGAGACTCTACATCTGTCTCTTCAGCCAATCATGATGCCTATCTTGTTTCTGATGAAGTGATACAAGAAGCTCTTGGTCATTGAGAACACGAGATCGCTTCTTGGGCCTTTGAGCAATTGTGCTGGCAGTTGCATCTGTATCTGCAAGGTGTGGCAAGTGAAGCTGACCAGCAAGATGACCATCAGGAGCAGGAGGGTTTGGCACATGAATACCTTCAATTGGCTGAGTGAAGCTTTGAAACTCAACATTGTGTAGATGCAATGGCTTCTTGGCAGGCTATGGGTAGATGGCTTCATATGACATGTCAACGTCAGGCAGGAACACCACATGATTGCGTGCTGAAGCCTGATAGTTGATGGAGGAGTGAAGCTTAATGAGCCTCATGACCCATGGAGCATAGAATTTGAGGCCAAAAAGATCAATGCCAGAAGCAGCCAACTGACAAATGAAGAAGTCTTGCGAGTTGAATCTGATGCCATTCAGAAGGTAGAAGATCAATGTCTTCATTGCGCCTTCAAGCTTTGAACCAGAGGAATTTCCCTTGATAGGCCATAGAGTACGCCTGATGATGTGATAGATGGTGCTAGGCAAGTACTCAAGGTATTGGACAAAGAAATCCTTGTGGTATTCAGCTTCAACGGGCAAAGGCTTCATCATACTGAGCATTTCACTCATATTTGGCTCAGGCCCCTAGAAGATACACTACAAAAAAATACACTTCCGTGATGATACGTGTTTGTCACAGTAGGTCGCGTTTTTTGTCATGCATGTACATCCATGACGATTTTATGACAGAATCAAGATAGTCATACCTGTGGTTGTCAGAGAAGTGTTCCATGACATTACCAAAATTATCATCACGGAAGTGTCCACTTCCGTGATGATAAATCGCGTGTCACAGAAGTGCTTTCATCAAGGGTGACTGACACATGGCATCCACCGTATCGAACGCCGTTAAGCTATCGGGTCGGGTTTTGGATCTGATAACCCGTTAACAGCCCCGACCAATGGGGATTTTCCACGTGTAAAATCATCATTGGCTGGAGGAAACACGTGTCGGCTCACCGTTGGGACAGATGTCATCCGCTCATTGGACCGAAGGCGCCTATGATACGGCGACACATCGCACGGCCCAACAGAGGCCCATTCCTGTGAAAAGGCCGACCCATTTGACTTGGTCAAAAGGTGGCGGGCCGGCTCACGGAAAGCCTGTTAACGGCCTGTTTGCATATAGCCCATTTACAGCCCGCTAACCCAGGGCCCGTTACGCCATATCGGAATTAGGCCCAATAGCGTCATCTGGGCCGTCCAATATGATTCTAGCCCGTTTTAACTTTCGGCCCATGTGTGGCCCATGAGTTCTTTCGGCCCATATGAGGCCCTTTGTAACTCTTGGCCCATTAATGGCCCGTGGTGAAACTGGCCCGTAATGAACAGTATATCACTTTATACCCATTAACGGCCCGTTATTCTATTGGGCGTTTCCAGCCCAAGTTTTCTTTCGGCCTTCTCAGGGCCCATTGATTCTTGGGCTCATTTGCAGCATTCGATTACATACGGCCCGTTACTGTCATTTTATGCTTGTGGGCCAAATTCAGCCCGTCGTTACAGTCGGCCCGTTTGCGGACCGTTAATACGTTGGGCCGTTTTCATGTAAAAAAACCGTTGGGCTGTTTTCATAGAGTTATCAAATACGATCTATTAACGGCCCGTTAAGGTCCACGAATTGTACGGCCCATGATTGGCGAAATGATGACACGCCCCGTAGAAGGCCCATGGATCTACAGCCCGTAGAAGGCCCATGGGTCGTACGGCGCGTAGAAGGCCCATGGACCCTAAGGCCCGTATAGAAGGCCAATGGATCCTACGGCCCGTATAGAAGGCCAATGGATCCTACGGCCGGAAGAAGGCCCATGGATCATACGGCCTGCAGGAGGCCCATGGTTACAACAGTACGTGTGTTGCCATGATTATTTTGGCCTAGTTATAAAAAATAGGCTATTGTGGCCACTAGAAAAACACAGAAAAAGAACTGCAGTGACTACAAGCAAACAACTAAACAAGACAATAAGGAAATAAATAAGCAAGCAATTAACGCTAGCCTATTACCGCTATTACACATATTACATCCACTTGGCATCAAAGTTCGCCACCAGTGCAAATATAGGGAACAAAGCAGCATATTACATACACTGGCCGTCAAAATTGGCCACTAGTGCAAATAAACGCGGCAGCAAAACAAGAGCTTAACTGAAACAACTTCAGAAGAGCTCAAGAAACGTTATCCTAGCTATCCACCATGCTGGCAATAAGCTTAGCAAGCTGATTAACTTTGTCCTATTTGGCGCTAAAATCCTCCAACGTGTGCTGTTGCACCAGAAAGTATGCATCTGAGTGCTCCAGGGACTTCTGCAGTCCTTCCGCTTCTTGTCGCAACACAGCTGATCGATGTCTTTCAGCTTGTAGTTGAGACTCAAGAAACCGAACTGATTCACACAGTGAGTTTGAATAGCTTGTGCAAGCAGTAGTGGCCAGTAACTCGAACACTAAACCAAGACATGACTTTGGGGTTGTCTCGCTGTCTTCAAGGTAGTCTTCCTTAGTTGTTTTATCAGCTTTGTTGGAGACCAACAAGGATGTGTCACTATCCTGAACCTTATCTGCATTACTTCCTTTACCATTGCTTAATAAGGCACTCTTCCCCAATATTCTCGAAGATTCTAAAAGAAGAAACAAGCGCACACATAACAAGTTTAGCGTGTACTAGTATATGAAACTCATTTCGGTGAACCAGTTCATTAGTAAGGTGGACAGGATTAAACTACCAAGTCTTCTATTGCCAAGTACTAGTACATAATAAAAGCATCAAACAAACATATATCTATGTCCTATGGCCACTGCATTGTCTTGCCAAATCAAAATAGAGACACGGTTCAAATCATATTAGTTCAAGACAAAGCAGTAGTGAAAGAATACAAAGCATGGGAAACTACACGGCACAACAATATTTCAAATGGGTACCACGGGTCTAGATGTACAACAACACTGTTGGCTCTATTGTGATGCTAGTAATGTGCATGATATGAAAGTCAACTGTATACACAATTAAAATTAAAATCAAAAGAGCTATTGATAAGAGCAAACCTGTTAAAGAAACATGCGTGAACATACCTATTGTGCCATTGGAGTTTTGATTGGATCCTTCAATTTAAAAATAAGTCTGTATCAGTAAATACAGTGATACAAGAGCAAAGCAATCATAGTTAAAAAAGGTGCGCCCAAGTGAGCGCTTAAGCGCGCCTAGGTTCTAGGCGTTAGCAAAACGCATTGCGCATAACTATGCTTAATCTGTGCATAACTGCGCATAAGCATGCGCTTTGGTCAGTAAAGCGCAAGGCGGTGGCAAAACGCACAATTAACGCCTAGCGCTTTTTTGAAATATGATAGCAATGGAATCTTAAATTAGAACATTTTTTTGAAGCTAAAAGCCCTCCAGCTCTTTATTCATTAGGCGCCAGCATGTCTGACTGCAAACAATCAGTCAGCCACCCAGGGATTGTATCATACATAATCAAAGAAACAGAAAGTTGTAACGAATGCCTAGCTAGACGGTGTGCCACCATATTAGACTGGCGGCCTGCAAACCGTAGCTCGAATCCCTGGAAAAAAGAAGATAGATTCTTCATCTCCATGATCAAGTGAAAACATGACGACTTCTGAGGTAGCTCCCACAATCGCTGGATCTCTTGACAATCTATTTCCACAACTACTTGCTGCAAGCCCATATCTAGCGCCATATTGATCGCATCTCTGCATGCAAGTACCTCAATGGATAATGGATCAAGAACCCCGTCATATCTTGTACCTCCCCCTCTAACAAAAACTCCATTATGATCTCGAGCAATAAAGCTTGCTCCTCCACGTAGTTGCCCCATATCCATCGCACCATCGGTATTGATTTTTATCCAACCCTCATCCGGTGGTAGCCACCTCGGACGGGTAGTAATTTTGGTCTTCTGCCTCTCAGGTATCTCAAGTGCCCTGATAATCTCTTCAATGATCACCATTGATTTAATTGGCTGGTACACCAACTCACCATGAGTATAGTTGTTCCTGGAATGCCACACAGCCCACATCACGGTGATCATAACAGCTGCCACTTCCTTTTTGTAAAACCGATGATCTAAAAGATCTCGAGCCCAAGTCTCAGGGTGCAGTCTTGGTATATCTATACCAAAAAATCGTTCTGCTGACTACCAGAACCGTCTTGCATGTTCACATTCCATTAACGAATGGAACAACGTCTCATTATCATGTCCACACATCGGACAGTGAGGTAGTTGCTTAATATGCCACCTTTGAAGCTCCCCATAGGACGGCAAAAAATTCTTTAGCACGCGCCACCAAAATGTTCTTCAGGTTTAGGCAGTTGTTCTACATGAACAGAGTACAATAAGATGCAAGAATATAATACTTAAAAATAGAAAATGAGCTCATAGACCTTACCACATTCTTTGTTCAGGACCAGTACAGAACAAGGCGTTCCCAGTCATCGTCCAGTAAATGTGTCTCAGGAGAACGTAAGGGAATTTGATGAGTTTCTTTGCTGGTGAAGTATGTTTTCTTCAGGTAATTCCGATACTGCCACCAAGCATTCTTGAAGATAGCAGAGGTATTAGCCCAGGTTACCTCATTCTGAGTTTTCAAATCGGTCCTTCTCTATAGAGAAAAATGGGAAAATTTGTTGTATTATAACCATCATGGAGGTAGGATGTATGGGACGAAGCAAAGTAATTGCCATGAATAACATTACTTACACATAACTCCTGGACAAACACCTGCAACTGGCATTTTCCTTCATCTTCAGTATAATATTTCCAAGATGGGAAGATACGCACATACGATTTAACAACATCAAATGCGATAGATGCTAAACTACGACTAGCTGGTTGTGCTTCCTCCACAGGAATAGGCGTACTAACTGGTGGAGTTGGGGTTCACCGTGATAGTACTGGCCCTTTGGGCACTGGAGCTGCCTTACTAACTGCTCTTGTTTGGGAGCTCTGTGGTGGAGATGGTGTTGTGTCAACAGGAACTGGGTTACTATCGGCTGGGGTTGGGGTTAGATTGGGTGAAGCTGGTTCTCTGTCCATCGCAGTAGGGGTACAATCTGCGAGAGTTTGGGTTATGTGTGGTAGGGCTGGTTCTTGTGCATGTACAACCGGGGTGCTACCTCCACCAATAGGTAGCACTGTTTTTATTTGAAGGCCGTGTTTTTATTCCGCTAGATACTGGTGAAAGGACATGCGGTGCCCCCATGTGTGGTTTTGGTAATTGATGACATTCTCTATGGACTAATGGTTGCATCGAGTTATATTTGAAGGATGTTTCCATAGGCATTTCTTGAAGTCCATGTGTTGGTTTCAAGGAGTTTATGGGTTCACCAAGGTGCTATTAAGGAATTATCCAAAAATTGGTCATGTGAGTGTTGAGCTTATTGCAAGCATGTCTTGAAGAACAAGATTGTGTGATCATTCATATTTACCTTCAAGACATCATCCAAATGAAGAGAGTTGGAAAGATTCAAGGTTGATCAAGACTAAGTCAAGAGTGAATCAAGTTGATCAACTCACAAAGCATAGAAGATGTACCGAGTGGGACCAAGTGTTCCCATGGTATGGTAACCATTGTCCATTACGCTTTGTGTACTAACCCATGGTCTACGTGAGAGTTCTTTGTGGGGTTAGGTATGTTTCCATGGTCTTGCGTCAAGAGGAAGATCCCATACAACCCATGGAGGATGACATCAAGTGGTGATCGTCATCAAGTTTGCAGTGTGCAAGTTCAAGTGGAGCGACACAAAGAGTGGCTCACCCATAATGGAGTATGGGGGAGCAATCAAGTTTGAATCTTGCCATCCATTGTGGTGTCAATGGACTTGTGAAGATGTGTCAAGAGTCGCCACCCATAGTCGACTATGGGGGAGCAATCATCTAGTCTTCATCGAGCCAATGCAATCAAGAAAGGTGGTCTAACTTGAGGGAGTCAAGATCGTCATCATCTAGCTCAAGTGGACCATGTGCAAGGCAAAGGTTTGCCCTTGATAGGTTTTCTATTTTACCGGTCTCATGGTGGTAGTTGGGAGACCGGGTTATAGGATCGATAGCCGTACTATCAAGGGGGGCTCTCAAGTGAGTAGCTTGATCGTATCGTTCGTTGAGAGCTCAAACCATTGCATCCTTGCATCATGTTTCTTGGTTCTTGTTTGATTCTCTTTGTGAGTCTTAGAGCTTATGGTCATCTTTATGACAAGCTTGAGTTCATCAGCGGAGTTTGCATGCGTCTTCTATGATGTTTTCGGTGTTGGAGGTTTTACCGGTCTTCTCCGAGGAAGGGTTCTCACCATTTTCTTTTGGGCCTTTTATCATTTGCTTATTATTGGTATTTCTTTCAAGATTGTGTTAGCCCTTGTCGCTAGCTTTCCAACAAACTTGGTTTCATCGAATTCGGAGCCTGTTTGCAAAAGTTGTGGCTGTTTTGGTGAAGGTTGCAGCGGTACTACCGCGACTAGAGCGGATGTAATTTTTGACTACCGCTCTAGAGCGGTACTACCGCGGCTCCTGAGCGGTACTACCGCTCCAGAGCAGTACTACCGTGGCTCCTAAGCGGTAGTACCGCCCCGGACCAAAAACTCGTGTTTTCTCTCTCGTTTGGGCTGTTTTGAGCGTGCTAAGCGGTAGTACCGCTCCTCCAAGTGGTAGTACCGCTTGTGCACGACCTGAGCACATAACAGTTGGATTCGGGAGGTCCTATAAAAGGGGGTCTTCTTCCCCATTGAACCTTATCCTTTGAGCTCGTGTTCTTCCCCATTGTTGACCTTCTTTGATCTTGCTAACTCTCAATCCCTCCATGGATTCTTGCTGGTTTTTGAGGGCAAAGAGAGAGGAGATCTAGATCCACGTTTCCACCAATCACTTTCTCCTCTAAGTGAGGGGAACCCCTTGGATCTAGATCTTGGAGTTCTTCGTGTTCTTCTTTCGTTCTTCCTCTCATTTTCCTCCCTAGCATTAGTTGCTTTGGTGGGATTTGGGAGAGAAGGACTTGGGCACTCCGTGTGCCCTTGCCATTGCATTTGGTGCATCGGTTTGAGTTCTCCACGGTGATACGTGGAAGTGAAGTTTGAGAAGCTTATTACTCTTGGGTGCTTGGTGCCCTTGAGCTTGTTCCTCTTGGGTGCGTGGGCGCCATAGACGGTTGGTGGTGTTCGGAGCTCAATCATTGTGGTGTAAAGCTCTGGGAAAGCGTCGGGGTCTCCAATTAGGTTGTGGAGATCGCCCCGAGCAATTTGACGGGTACCGGTGACTGCCCCCAAGGGTTGCCAAAGTGTACGGGTTCGGTGACCGCCCCCAAGGGTTGCCATTTGTACGGGTTCGGTGACCGCCCTCAAGAGTCCCTTAGTGGAATCACGGCATCTTGCATTGTGCGAGGGCGTGAGGAGATTACGGTGGCCCTAGTGGCTTCTTGGGGAGCATCGTGCCTCCACACCGCTCCAAACGGAGATTAGCATCCGCAAGGGTGTGAACTTCGGGATACATCGTCGTCTCCGCGTGCCTCGGTTATCTCTTACCCGAGCTCTTTACTTATGCACTTTACTTTGTGATAGCCATATTGTTTCTTGTCATATTCTTGCTATCACCTAAGTAGTTTTTCTTGCTTAGCATAAGTCGTTGGTGCACATAGGTGAGCCTAGTTGTTGTAGGTTTTGTGCTTGACAAATTAACCGCTAGGTTTATTCCGCATTTGTTCAAGCCTCAACCGTAATTATTTTAAAGCGCCTATTCACCCTCCCTCTAGGCGACATCCACGATCTTTCAATTGGTATCGGAGCCTCGTCTCTCTTTGTTGGGCTTAACCGCCTAGAGAGTAAAGATGTCGACTAGAGGATTAGGATTCTCTGACACTCTTAGTTTCGATGGCACAAATTTTGATGTTTGGGTAATTCGCATGCTTAATCTCTTTAGGGTCATAGACCCAAATTTGGAGCGAATTGTAGATATGGGGTTTTCTCCTCCAAAGGATCCCCAAAGATTATCTTTAGAGGATGAGAAAAACTCTTATCTCAATGCTCAAGCTTCTAATGTGCTTTTCGATGCTTTGAGCAATGTAGTTATATTTCAACTCATGCCGTTCCGGATGCTCATGAGTTGTGGACAAAGCTTCAAGATAAATATGGTGTGTCCAAGTTTTGTAAGGATGATTGTTCTCCCTCCACCTCCGGCCGCGTTGTCTTCTCAACTTCTTCTACTTCACCTACAAGTGGTTTGCCACATGGTAATGACATGGTGAGTAGTGGTGTCCATTGCAATGATGATAGTGGGCTTATTGTTGATAATCCTTCTTCACTTTCTTATTGCAATGCTTCATCTTTGGACTTTAACACTTCTAGCACTCCAAATGTTTCACATGCTTGTGTTGATAGTCCTTGCATATCATATAGAAATTGCTTGACTAAATCTCATGATGATATGCTTGCTATGTCTTGTTGCCATGATAAAAATGCATCTATTTCCTTGAATTGTTGTGCTAACAATGTAGAGGAAACCGAACACTCCATGGAACAAGATGTGGTGTTTAATGGTGCCTCAAGGGATCCTACATCATCATCTATTGCTTTTTGCCTTATGGCTAAGGCGTCAAAGGTATCTCCTACTTTGTACCCCAATATGTCTCTTGATGATGATGTTGATACTAATGATGATGAGGATAATGATGAAGAGAATGATAATGTTGCCTCCTTAAAAAGTAAGGGGGAAATGATTTTTAAAGCTCTTCATAAAAATAAAATTGCTCGTTTCAACTTCATGGAAATAATGTCCATTGCCATTGATGGCAAGAAATACATTGAGGAGTTGGAATCTCATCTAGAGGAGCATGAGGCCACCATTGAGAAAATGGAAGCTCATGGGCGTGATTACGCAAATGAGATCGCGGAGCTATCTCAAGCTCTTGACCATGAACAAACCACCTCCGAATCTCTTGAGGAGACTTTTGCTCTAGAATTATCTAGAGTGAGGGAATCTCATGATAGAGCTCTTGAGGTGGCCAATGATTTCAAAACTAAAAATGCTAAGCTTGAGGTTTCTCATGCTAGACTCCTTGAGGATTTTGAGCACCTCGAAAATGGCTCAAGGGTCATCAAGGGTGAGCTCATCAAACTCACCGAGTCTCATGCCCAACTTGAAGCTTCTTATTTAAAAGAGCTTGCCAAGTTGTCCTCTCCTATTGTTGTAAATGATGATGCTTGTGCTACTAACTCTATTACTTGTGAAGCATCCATTTTGAAGGAGAATGTTGAGCTACGGGCTCAACTTGAGGTGCTATCTAGCAATTATGGGAAATTGGAAGAAAGTCATGAAAAGCTCTCAAGCTCTCATGATGATCTTCTAGTATCCCATAGTGTGCTAAAGATAGCTCATGAGTCCATGATTGCTAAGGTAACATCTAGTGAGCCTCATGTGGGTACTAGCACTACTTCTAATCAACATAGTATATTGCCATGTGCTAGTCCTTGTAATTCATCTATTCACAATGTTGGTACATCTTGTGATGAATTGCTTTCCTTGCCTTGTTGCTCTAACGATGAAGCTTATACTTCCTCTAGTACTTGTGTTGAGACTAACCATGTAGAGGAAATCAAAGAGCTCAAGGCCCAAGTCACTTCTTTGAAGAAAGACTTGGAAAAGAGTCATCAAGGAAAATTCACACTCAACAATATCTTGAGTGTGCCAAAATCCCCCAATGACAAAGGTGGACTTGGATTCAACTCCAACAAGAAGAAGAAGTCCAATATCAACAAGAAGAAGGGCCAAAAACAAGTCAAGAATTCGGCAAAGATTATTTGCTTCAAGTGCAAAATTGAAGGGCATCATGTTAGATCTTGCCCATTGAAGAAGAAGCCCATTAGTGACAAGCAACAAGGGAAGCAGCCACAAGTTCACTTTCATGCTCAACCTCAAGTTGAAGAAAGGCCTCTTCCCAAGAAAACTCGAGCTGATGCTTCTCAAGTTGAGAAATCAAGTGAGAAGAAAGTGAAGAGTAGACGTTGCTACTTATGTCGTGAGAAAGGCCACGTCGCTTCTTCATGCACTAGTGGTAACTTATCCAACCCAATTACTATTGATGATATCTATTCTCTTGGGAAGGATAAGGTTGGCAATGTGTTTGCCAAGTTTGTTGGTACTCAAAGTGGTGTCAAGAAAAGAACCATTTGGGTTGCCAAGCCTATTGTGACTAACCTCTTAGGACCCAACTTGGTTGGGGACCAACAAGCTCAAACTTGATCAATAGGTGTTGTTGGAGGGCATTGGAGACTTGGCTACATTACGAATAATTAAGGGGACTTCATCATTCTTACTGTCTCAAGCCAAGTCAATTGGATTATCAAGTTTCTATCTTATATCCAATGTGCCTCCTTGCGGTAACTTGTACTTAAATTGTTTACTTTGAAAGTTACTTGCCCCCCCTTGCATGTGTTTGGTTTTGTTCCTTGCATGTGTTTGTATATGTTGTGCTTCCAACTTGCTTATCTTGAGCAATCAAGTATGTGTGTGTTGGTTTGCACATCATGTACATGTGTGTTGTGCGTTGAGCCTTTTTGCTTCTTGTTTGTATCCTAGTTGGCTCATGTGAGAGATTAATGGAACATCCCATTTTGGGGGAGTGATGTGCTTTGTGCACCTCACAATCCTATAAATGTGTGTACATGAGGAATACCATCTAGTATTGACATTACAAGATTATCTAGTCGCTTGGTGGTATATCTCTCATGAGAAATTCAAATTCTAAATAGTCCATTAATTATCTCTTGTTTGTTCCTCGTATTGCCTCTTGTTAAGTTCTTATTGGTATCACATTATGGGGGAGTAATATGCTAAGTGCATATTACAAGCCTAGAAATTGTGTACATTTGAGATATTGTCACCTAGAATTGATATTGTAGATTTTCTTGTTCTTAGGTGGCATGTTAGCTCTACAAGTTGCAATTTGCTTGCGTTTGGTGTGAAGATGATGTCGGATATCCTTGTTATCTACCACCAGGAATTATTTCCAAATACTTCTTATCTTTGACAATTGGTAGTCTTATGTGTGGTAGAATTTGTTGATCATCTTTACATTGGCTTTTGTTTTACTTGCCTCTTCTCTTGCCAAGGTTTGTGTCAACTCCCGTGTCTTCCATACCACTTGTGGATCTTGTTTATTTCTTGTTCTTGTCTAGTGTTTTCTAGATATAGTGAAAGTGGTGATCCCACCTTGTGCATTTTGTATTCAAATACAAATCCTATATAATGCACAACTCGTGGGGGAGCTATTCTATTTTCTTTAGAACACTCTTCTTGTGATCCTTATCAAGTGTGTTTTGGTGGAAGGCAAGCCATTTCTTTTTGGTACTTTGTGCCATCATGAAACTTTGTCGAGAGCTTGGTTTGTTTGGAACCATCCTCTCTTTGGGAGTTTGACATCTTTAGTTTAGTGTGTATCAATGGATATCTCATTCCTTGATGTATCTTTAATGATATCTTCCAAGTGATGATTTCTCCATTTGGTATCCTTTTCACTTGGAATTTCTTTGTCTTTTGGTTTCGGGTTTTGAAAGTCTTGAGCATGCATGTTTACTTCATGTATTTCATTTGGCATGCTTTCTTTCTTTGACTCAATATATAGCGGAAACTCCACCTAGTCTCAATTTGGATGAGATGTGCATGAAATTCATTTTCATATCTATATGCACATATTTATGTGGAGTTTGTCCTATGTATTGGTGTTTCTAACTATTTGGTCCCGATGAGTTTGGGTACCGTTTAGTTTGTGTTGTTCTTCTAGGAACTTTTGGAGATGCATTGGATGCTCGGCTCACTCTCAAGGAAGGTGTTGTCACCATGTGCATATTGGAGTCAAGCTAGGATGATCAATGAACTACTATCTACCTTCAATTGGTATCTACTACTTTCTTCCAATGATATCTCGGTAACAAGTATCTATTCATGCTTTCCCTTCTTGCATTCAACCTTGTGTAGGTTGCATCTTGGCATGATATTCATTTCATATATTGTGATACTTGTTTCCTTTCTCAAAGCATCCCAACGATGATCTCTTGTTGCTAGTTGTGATGTCTTTGATGGTTGTGTGATTGGACTTCATTTATATACAATAAGACCATATCTAGCCAAGTGCTATGCTTTCAAGCAAATATCTTATTGGTATATTTATGACTTCCTTGTGGATATCTTGTTCCTTCGTGTTGTAACTATTTCGGGTGTACATCCTTCTTTGTAGATATATATATCATCAAGATTTCGTCTACATAGAACCTTATACACTTGAGAGAAATTACATCTCTAGTTGATATCCTTTCTTTCACGTCCACCCTGTCTTTCTTATGTTATTTCTTTGGTGGCTCCGTGAAAGCTTTTTCCTTGAGTGCGTGTCCTCTATCGTTGCATCTTGTTGCACTCTTGTGTGGTGAAGATTATTTTCCTCTTGCTTATCTTTACGAGGCTTTTGCCATCTTATTTGGTATCCCTCGTCTTTATGAGCCTCTCTTCGTCTATCTTCACCACGGGTTGTCACAAGCATAGGTTCTCTTATGCTTATTAGTGAGCTTGTGAACCCGGTTGCTAGTTGTGTGTGGGAATGACATGCCTTGCACCGTGTATCTCATTCTTTCAAGACTATATTGATGCGTAATGCTCATCCGTACATTAGTCTTCTCTAATGCATTGCCTTGACTCACACACATCTTTTTGGTTGAGCCCATTCTTAAGTCGCCTCTGTTACATGTTGCTCAACCATGTGCTTGTTGCAAGTCCTAGGCTTTGTTTCCCATATGCTCACTTGCACTGGATGTGAGTTTCTATTGATTTTGGGGGAGCTATGATCCTATTTTGTGCACTTTGTATTCAAATACAAAAATTCTTATGTGTGCACAAATCATGGGGAGCTTCTCTAGTTTCTTTAGAACACTCCTTTGCGTTTATCATAATATCTTTATTCTTGTGGCATGTAGGATCATTGGTCTAGTTGGTTCAATTGATATACGTTGATTGCTTGCTTTAATTGGTATCTTCTGATTGCTTGTGTCTCTCTTTGTTATGTCTTTGTGTCATATCTTTTTGTTGCAATCTTTGGGCCTCAATATAGTTTGTCTTCCTCCAAGTATTGGCAGTTGGATATGTGTATTGCATTCCACTCTCTTGTTGAGAAATACACAGTTTATGGAGGAACACCTTTTATTTTGGCCTTCTTAGCTTTTCACCCATTTTGGCAATCGATGCCAATGGGGGAGGAGTTTCAGAGAGTTTTGTGGAGAAGTCTTTTGAGTTTTCTCCTTGCTTTGGTTTTGGTCCTAAGCATTTGCATCTCATTCTCCTGCATCATTGGTTGTTGCATTGCATTGTGATGCATAATTCCTTATATAAACTCTCTTGAAAGTGATTGTCATCAATTACCAAAATGGGGGAGATTGAAAGGACATGCGGTGCCCCATGTGTGGTTTTGGTAATTGATGACATTCTCTATGGACTAATGGTTGCATCGAGTTATATTTGAAGGATGTTTCCATAGGCATTTCTTAAAGTCCATGTGTTGGTTTCAAGGAGTTTATGGGTTGACCAAGGTGCTATTAAGGAATTATCCAAAGATTGGTCATGTGAGTGTTGAGCTTATTGCAAGCATGTCTTGAAGAACAAGATTGTGTGATCATTCATATTTACCTTCAAGACATCATCCAAATGAAGAGAGTTGGAAAGATTCAAGGTTTATCAAGACTAAGTCAAGAGTGAATCAAGTTGATCAACTCACAAAGCATAGAAGATGTACCGAGTGGGACCAAGTGTTCCCATGGTATGGTAAGCATTGTCCATTACGCTTTGTGTACTAACCCATGGTCTACGTGAGAGTTCTTTGTGGGGTTAGGTATGTTTCCATGGTCTTGCGTCAAGAGGAAGATCCCATACAACCCATGGAGGATGACATCAAGTGGTGATCGTCATCAAGTTTGCAGTGTGCAAGTTCAAGTGGAGCAACACAAAGAGTGGCTCACCCATAATGGAGTATGGGGGAGCAATCAAGTTTGAATCTTGCCATCCATTGTGGTGTCAATGGACTTGTGAAGATGTGCCGAAGAGTCGCTCACCCACAGTGGACTATGGGGGAGCAATCATCTAGTCTTCATCGAGCCAATGCAATCAAGAAAGGTGGTCCAACTTGAGGAAGTCAAGATCGTCATCATCTAGCTCAAGTGGACCATATGCAAGGCAAAGGTTTGCCCTTGATAGGTTTTCTATTTTACCGGTCTCATGGTGGTAGTTGGGAGACCAGGTTATAGGATCGATAGCCGTACTATCAAGGGGGGCTCTCAAGTGAGTAGCTTGATCGTATCGTTCGTCGAGAGCTCAAACCATTGCATCCTTGCATCATGTTTCTTGGTTCTTGTTTGATTCTCTTTGTGAGTCTTAGAGCTTATGGTCATCTTTATGACAAGCTTGAGTTCATCAAAAACGGAGTTTGCATGCGTCTTCTATGATGTTTTCGGTGTTGGAGGTTTTACCGGTCTTCTCCGAGGAAGGGTTCTCACCATTTTCTTTTGGGCCTTTTATCATTTGCTTATTATTGGTATTTCTTTCAAGATTGTGTTAGCCCTTGTCGCTAGCTTTCCAACAAACTTGGTTTCATCGAATTCGGAGTCCGTTTGCAAAAGTTGTGGCTGTTTTGGTGAAGGCTGCAGCGGTACTACCGCGACTAGAGCGGATGTAATTTTTGACTACCGCTCTAGAGCAGTACTACCGCGGCTCCTGAGCGGTACTACCGCTCCAGAGCAGTACTACCGTGGCTCCTAAGCGGTAGTACCGCCCCGGACCAAAAACTCGTGTTTTCTCTCTCGTTTGGGCTGTTTTGAGCGTGCTAAGCGGTAGTACCGCTCCTCCAAGCGGTAGTACCGCTTGTGCACGACCTGAGCACATAACGGTTGGATTCGGAGGTCCTATAAAGGGGTCTTCTTCCCATTGAACCTTATCCTTTGAGCTCGTGTTCTTCCCCATTGTTGACCTTCTTTGAGCTTGCTAACTCTCAATCCCTCCATGGATTCTTGCTAGTTTTGAGGGAAAGAGAGAGAGATCTAGATCCACGTTTCCACCAATCACTTTCTCCTCTAAGTGAGGGAACCCTTGGATCTAGATCTTGGAGTTCTTCGTGTTCTTCTTTCGTTCTTCCTCTCATTTTCCTCCCTAGCATTAGTTGCTTTGGTGGGATTTGGGAGAGAAGGACTTGGGCACTCCGTGTGCCCTTGCCATTGCATTTGGTGCATCGGTTTGAGTTCTCCACGGTGATACGTGGAAGTGAAGTTTGAGAAGCTTATTACTCTTGGGTGCTTGGTGCCCTTGAGCTTGTTCCTCTTGGGTGCGTGGGCGCCATAGACGGTTGGTGGTGTTCAGAGCTCAATCATTGTGGTGTAAAGCTCCGGGAAAGCGTCGGGGTCTCCAATTAGGTTGTGGAGATCGCCCCGAGCAATTTGACGGGTACCGGTGACCGCCCCCAAGGGTTGCCAAAGTGTACGGGTTCGGTGACCGCCCCCAAGGGTTGCCATTTGTACGGGTTCAGTGACCGCCCTCAAGGGTCCCTTAGTGGAATCACGACATCTTGCATTGTGCGAGGGCGTGAGGAGATTACGGTGGCCCTAGTGGCTTCTTGGGGAGCATTGTGCCTCCACACCGCTCCAAACGGAGATTAGCATCCGCAAGGGTGTGAACTTCGGGATACATCGTCGTCTTCGCGTGCCTCTGTTATCTCTTACCCAAGCTCTTTACTTATGCACTTTACTTTGTGATAGCCATATTGTTTCTTGTCATATATCGTGCTATCACCTAAGTAGTTTTTCTTGCTTAGCATAAGTCGTTGGTGCACATAGGTGAGCCTAGTTGTTGTAGGTTTTGTGCTTGACAAATTAACCGCTAGGTTTATTCCGCATTTGTTCAAGCCTCAACCGTAATTATTTTAAAGCGCCTATTCACCCCCCTCTAGGCGACATCCACAATCTTTCAACTGGCATCACCCGCTCCAATTCAAATGGCTGATAAACAGGAAACATAGTTGAATATACAGACATTGTATGAGAGACAGATGCAATAGATAGTGTGGAAAAAAGAGGGCATGAAATAGTTGACATGTATATTGTTTAACTAAAATGGATAGCATGACATAATTTCACATATATGATGTCTATCTAAACTGGATAGCATAGCATAACATAATTCAAAGATATGATGAATAACTAAACAGGATCGCATGACATAATTCACCTACATGTTATCTAAGTAATCAGGATTGCATCATTTAATTCACGTATGTGATTTATATGCTAAATAGAGGGCATTCGATATGATGTCTGAACTAAGAACATGGTGTTGAATATTGTGTATATGATGTCTAAACTATGCAATGCAAGACACCGTATGCATGATATGAGCAGTATAACCGTGCCAAGTTAGAGCATACACCTCAGTGGGGAATAGGACTGGTCATCTGTCTCTGAATCCATCTCTGAGGAGCTATCGGGACCCAACAAGAGATCTGCTTCGACAGGTAGCACTGTCTGCTCTGAAGGCCTTGTTTTCACTCTAGATTTTTCCATCTCCCACCCAAATGGCTGATTCACAGGAAGAGTAGTTTAATGTACAAACATTGTCGACAAATGGAAATGTAATGAAGAAAAGGATGGGCAAGATATCATTCAAATATATGATGCCTGGTTAAACAGGATGGCATTGCACATTTCACATATATTATGGCTGGCTAAAAGACATGAGACTGCATAATTCCCATATATGATATAGAAACTAAACATGTGGCATTACAGAACATGTCTAAACTAAGCAGATGACATATATGATGTCAAAAGTAGGCACTGCAAGGCAACATATGCATGATATGACTAACATCATCATGCCAAGGTAGAGCAAACACCTTGGGGGTAAATAGGAGTGGTCAGCGGCGTCTGAATCCGCCTCAGAACAGATATCTTCCTCTGGATTACAATCTGGAGAGGGGTGGGGAGGGTTTGCCATTGAACCCACCATGGAGCGATGTCTGCATGACATTGTATTGCCGCGCAAAACTCTTCTCTTTTTCTCTACATGTTCAACATGACTGTATACAATATCTGACATGCATACGAAAAAATATGGTGAGATTATGTAAGGAGAGCATGCAGAAATTTAGAGTGATGGTAACAACCAGTGGATGGATCAAAAAATAATGATAGCAGGCTAATGATTGCTTTAAATTAATAAAAAGACAGATGATGATTGCTTCACTATTTGTTTCCCACCCAAGATGAACAACATAGGCATACCCTAGGTGAACCAGATATTAGACAGAGTACTATTCATTGTTGCCTCGATATGTGCCCCACAACTAATTTAGAACTCAAGTTTGAACATTAATTTGGACCTGACTTGGGAGTCCAAGAGCTGAACAGGACGATAAAGTAGCAGGTAAGTTTAAGCAATGCATAACATAAGCAGAAACAAAAGAGTGCGACCTCTCTTGTGGACCCGTGTACTCCTCAGGTTCATCTGCTGAGTCGATGATGGTGATGCCGTTGGGGTGGGTGCCGGCGGCAGGGAAGGAGATCTGAGGCGGTGAAAGACGGTCAAGAGTCGTGATGTCTGGTTTGGTGGATGCTTCTGTCGATGGAGCAGCTCAGGTGAGGTGGACGACATCGCGGCAGGAGCAGGACAAACCACACAAAGTTCCCTTCGACACGTACCTGTAACTGAAGTAATTCTGTAAGGGCTCATTTGGCTTGCATGATTCTTAAAACGCAGGGATAGGAAAAACACCGGAATAGGATAGGAAAATGCACATGGTAAACAGAGCATTTGTAAACACAGGATTTCTGTCAACTTGGGTGTTTGGTTTACAGGAATTGGAAGAGCAGAGGAATGCAAAGAAACATGGCCAAAATAAAGAGAAACCATATGAAAGCGTGTACAGTTAGAATGTTATTCTGGCACTAATGCACTTGGTCTTGTTTTCATGCATAGGATTTTGAAAAGTAGGTCCAGGTGGATGTTTTGCTTCATTCCTTTCAACAAAATGCATGAATAATTGAATAGTAGAGTGCCATTGGAAAATTCCCTATTGCTATGTTTTTCCATTGAACCAGAATAGCCCTAATGGATCGACGTGAATGTATAGTAATAAGTGATGCAACAAGTGTACAACCTCTTTGCCGTAGCCGCGTCGACCTCAACATCATTGGGTTGGTCGAAGAAGCAGTTGAGGCAGAGGTGGCTGTCGGAGGTGTGGAGGAAGATCTGAGGAATCTGTAGACGGCGTCCAGGGCACTACTCTGTTGTGATGGATCGTTCTGTCGTTGGAGCAGCTCCGGTGAGCCGTAAGACATCAAGGCTGAAGCAGCACAAGACAGACATCGTCAATCTCAAGTGGTATTCTAATAGCATCTCCAATAGATGATCTAAAATGGATGTAAAATTAACATCACCAAAAACCACCTGACTACAACAGATGAGGTAAAAACTGTTGACTCTGAACTTAACTGTCGAAACTAAAATTTACTGTGGAATCTGAATGCTACTGTCGAAACTGAACGCAATGGTAGCAGAGAGGCACTTGACATGTAGTTTAGGGAGGGCCTATAGTTCATCTTCAACCTGCACCCCCCTGAGCCGCCAGCCACCACCGGCCGAACCGCCAGCCCCAGCGCCGCCTCGCCGCCCCGAAACAACTCGCCACCACCGCCCCGGCCAGCCCTCTAGGCCCCCCCCCACCCTGAACCCTAAGATAGATAGTGGGTACCTCTCCGGCGAGCCCCCGTCCCCGCTGCAGGTGGTTCTTCCTTAACTCCGACTAGCCCCCCCCCAACCCCTGAAAATTGACTGACCCAAAAGTCGATTCAGTCGATTGAAGTGTGGCTTAATCGGAGCAGAGCAGCAGCACGAGCGAGGGGTAAGCAGCAGCAGCAGCTGGGCGAGCGGGCGATTGAGCGAGAGCCGGAGCAGCAGCAGCAGTGCGAGCGAGCGAGTGAGAGCCGGAGCAGCAGCAGCAGATCCGGCTGGTATGGACAACGCCCCCGAAGGGGCCTCGCACTGGGGGAGAGCCGTCGTGGAGATGTCGCCCACGGAGCCGGCTTCAAGGTAGCCGCTCCATGGGGGTGCGGGATGGAGCACCGTCGGCGCCGGGAGGTCGAGTTAAGGAGAAGGTGGGATGTGATGAGTGTACAACCTCTTTGGTGGCGCCGAGTAGGCCTCAGCTTCGTCCGAGGAGTCAGTGAGGATGCTGCGGTTCTGATGGAGCAGGTTAAGGCGGCGCTGTGGGGATGGAGCAGCCGCGATAGACGAGGTGATCGTCGGAGCAGCTCCTTGGAGGTGGAGGATGGGGCGGCTGAACTGGCGGGACGGCGAGATGGACGACGGATCCTCATCCAGGGAGGTGGACGAGTGACGTCGAGCTGTTGCGGTGGACAATGTCGTCGGGGAAGAGGCTCCGGCTGGGCAGCGATGACGTGGCAGACGGAGGAGGGTGGGGTTTCGCGGCTGGAGCGGAGAGGTTATGGCGGCTTGGGTTTTCGAATGGCGAAAAGGGGGCAATGGGAGGGGGTGAAGCATGACTTAGTGACGCGCTTGTCCAAAATGTAGGGTGTGTTACAAAAGTACCCCCACCGATTTGAACTAGCGGCCCTTTCGGCTCAGGGTTAGAAGGGGGATTTTGCGTGTCGGGATTTGGCAGCTGGAGGGAGTTTTCTCGCACGTTGTAATTTCGGGATAGCGAGGCGCGGGTTGTGAAGGCGCCAGTTTTGGGAGCACGATATCTGAATTTTGGGGATATAATAAGACGCGGGTTGAATTTTAGGGACAAGCCTAACGTGTAGTAATATTGTACTTGTACGTACCAAATCAATTCGCACTTCCCTCAACCAAAAAGAAAACGAAAAAAATAAAACTATTCACACCACACAAAGAGAGAGTCTTGCCCCGTTTTACTATACAAATGCTATTCGAAGCTAGTCCCTCCTTCCATCTATATAGGGCCTAATGCATTTTTTGATGCTAACTTTGACCAAATATTAGAGCAATGATATATGACATGAAACTTACACAAAGCACACCGTTAACTTCGTCTATGAAAGGTTCTTTCAATGATATAATTTTCACATTGTGCATATCATGTACTATTAATCTTGTCAATAGTCAAAGGCGGTCTTAAAAATCTCATTACGCCCTATATAGATGGAAGGAGGGAGTATGAATCCATGTTATGTCCGATTAATTTTTTTCGCTTGCTGTATAATGCATGTAACCTACTCATACCAACATTTTAGTGCATTCCAAATGTCTATACTACCGCTGCAATTCGAACTAAATTTGAATTCGGTTCTCTATTTCAATAAGAATCTACAATCATGATTGTTGCCAACTTCAACCATCATTCGTGTATTACCTTAATAACACACCACATGATTACTATAGAGATAGATATGAACTATGTGTACTACATGAACTCGAATTCTATTTTTTGAATACACTTGATGTTGATTCCAAATAATAGTACATTTGATGTACTAACTATATATTCATAATCTAAACCATGTTCCATACGTACACCGTGTTTATCACACAAAGTATAGTGCCCCGCCCCCTACATTATGACAAGTATTTAGACCTGAGTTGCAAAAGCCACACATTAGCCCAAATTATAATCAATGTTCTACATTATGATATCTTCTTCAAGTATCTGTATCCACTTTTTTATAATGAATTATGATCTTTGTTCGTCTTTTACACCTTCATGATCCTCTTCTATTTGTAGCTAGCTAGTGCTAACTTTCTATCGTGCATGCACACGCCCGCCCCCCTCACACACCCTTAGCGTCCCCTCCATCACGCACGTTCATTATTTCTCTTTAGGTCGTCCACCAGCGGTGTGTGTTGGCCCCCGGCTCCTTCTTTCTGGCACACACCGGTCGATATACCTCTCTAGCAAAGTGTGCCTACAACAAACACATATATACTTCCCCTCTTCTCTTCTCACCGTCCATGCCCCATATGTCCAATATGATTCCATGCAGGTGCACACTCCCGCCCCTCTTTTCATTAATCACATGCTCGCACACTCCTCCCCCTCGACATGGTAGGCCTCTCGCACCACCTCCTAGCCACACCCTCTCCCCCTGTCTGCCTCTCCGGACCTTATTTGCTTCTAACACATGCAGGCGTGTATATGAACTGATCTCCCTACATATAGCCAGGTCGACTATAATTCGATTTCACCAAGCACCGGTACACTTACCTCGCTAGTTATGTCTCTCCTTTTCTCGGACACACGACGGTTGATCTTCCTATGTAGTTACACATGCTTACCACAACCATATCTTCTCCCCTCATCATCCTTGAATACCTCCCGACCCGTCTCTCACACGCATGTGCATAGACAGACACACATCCCCCACCCTCTCTTATTGATATTGCACTCATACCCTCTGTTTGTTTAGCAGGCCTCTCCCATCATTTGTGAGACGCCACTCCACCACCAACCCTCCGAAGCTCTACCCTTTGTCTTTTTCCCAACCTTATTCCTCTGCTACACATATCCATGGATGTCAATCGATCTCCCTCAATACATAGCTAGGTCTCTCTCCTTCCCCACACATATACTAGTTGACCGGTCTCTACCCCCCCCCACACACACCGATAGTCGAAAGTTGTAGGTATGTATCCATGCCACGGAGAAGAACTGCACCTCTGCCCTCTCAAATTCCAGTAGGCCAGCCGCCCTGTATCTTTGACGTGGGCAAACACAAATTCGATGGCACTCTTTATCTATCGCGCAGCCACACACTTCATCCCTGTTTTCAATTCTATCGATATCTCACGTCCATGACTCCATTTCACACACATTGCATATGTTACGTTTTTCCGATTGAGATATCATCAACACATTGCCTCTGTTTTGCACAAACCATCTCTCTCACACCCACCCACGTACGTACCTGCACCTAAAGAAGAAGTGCACGTAGGACGCATGTACTCACGTCTCGTTCCCGGCCACACTCGCGCGGGTACACGGTGGAGTTCGTTTCTGTACGAAAAGGCAGCCCACGTGATAATTTGACGCGTGTAGCGACACCTAGAATATAAAACGATTGCCGTGGGGAAAATGGAAAAATGGGTTTGTCTCTCGTGAGTCTCGTCACACCATCTCACACTAGGCCGCCGTGGCCTCTCTCTCTCAGCGTTGGTCAGTGATCCGGCCGCATCCCGTCCGCCGACGGAAAGGGAGGATGTGCATCGTCTCTCTGTTCGACGGCGTTGAGGCAGCTCGTCCCGATCTGCGGTACCCGCCGTTCTCTCTGACCAAGCTCTGGCGGGGTAGGGCCTTCGCCACATGCTCGCTGCCGCAGTATGGGCAGATCCAGGCCGCCGGCGCCCTCCTAGTAACATCCCGACGACCCTCAGGTACAGCTTCCTCCGGCCTTGCTCCACTGCCCATCTTCCCACGTTGTTGCATGTGGATCTTCTTTAGTTGTTTGCTTAAATCGTATCTCGGCCGGCGTACTTTCCATCTTGCAATCTCGTCCTCAAACCATTTTTGATAAATCACCACGTGCTATCTTTCCCTTTTTACATGGAACATGCTTCTTTTTTGTCGGCGTATGTGTCTTCAACTCATGTTATTGGGCAGTAATTGTTTCTTTTCGACCTCCTTTTGTAAACAGGGCTATCCATTTTCACCTCGTTGCTATTGTGACCTTTTGGTGAACTGCACAAATCACTTTTGTGAAGAGTGTTTTGTGCAGTTCCGCCAAAATTTCACACGGGCAACGTTTTTACATTTCTGTGGGACTGCGGAAAGGGAGATTGGTTTTGCTATCCTCCTCATCCAACTCCGTGCCTAATCTTCTCCAACAAGAAGCTGGTCCTAAAGAGAGATCGTAGAGGTGATCGGCTTATATTTATGTGTGTTATGTTTCATCATCTAGTTCCACTATTATTGTAATCACACTGACTGGATATCTTTGCAAACAGGGATGGTCCGCCCGATTTTAGTGGAGCTGCACAAAATGATCGGATTGTGGTGTCCTTCATACACCTCTTTTTTGGCTACAGAGCTGGGTGAAACTAGCTGCCAAGAAATGAACACTGTGCCAAGGAAATTGAGCCATGCCTATGAACAGCATCGATCAATTTTTTTTCTTTATTTGTACACTTTCTCACAACTTAGTCTTCAGTTGTGATGTGAATATTGGCGCTGATCTGCGAACCATCGAGATGCATTAGCCATGGTAGTCTCATTTGTATTTGATGGAATGTTGTAACGAGATAATCTCGAGGCAAGACACATGAATCCTAAGTTGAAACCTTTTTTTCCTGCGGGAACCAGAGTTGAAACCTTCATAGCATCACAGTACAATTTCATCAAAATTATGCGTACATATAAACAAATCCTGAAGGATTAATAGCAATGCCAGAAACAATTCAACTTCGTTTCGCTGACATGTTGGACATCCGTCATCCGGCTCCACCTGCCATGCAGCAATATTAAGTGCACAACACAACTTCAGGGAAAGATTCACCCCGGTCGTTGCGCCGCAGTAGTAATGAGTAGTGAGCAACAAATCACGAGCCCCACCTTCGCCACAAGAAGTTGCTCGGACGAAGCAACCATCATTTCTCTGTTCCTTGAATCACCGGTACTCCCATATTCCCATAGTAACAAGTTGCTCGGGCGAATCAACCATCACTATATCCGCTCACGTGTGATGACCACAGGAGCTATCCATTCAGATTGCATGTTAAAAAAATAAAGGTCGATAACTAATGCGGCAAACTTTCAAAAAGAAAAACTAATGCGGCACCTCGGGCCAACGCGGCCAGATCGCATTTGCACGAGAAATTACACACCATGTTTCGTTCGTTGACATGTGGTCCCGTTCCAACATATCAGTGAGACGACGGCGAGTAGTAGGAGTATTTCCGAACCGACGTGTAGGCCGGGGTGCCCCTTCGTGAACCGTGGCAAACTGGCAACCGTCCACCGACTCTTCGCCGTTCCCTCTCGATTTGGAACTGCTGTCGCACGCTCTTCCTCTCCCTCCTCCATTTCCTTCAGCCCTTCACCCTTTCTTCTGCCATTGTTTGATCGTCTTCTCCATGGAGGGAACAGGACAGAAACGACCCCGTTATTCTTGCCCGGGTCTGAAAGATGACGTGGTGGAGGAACTCATTGATCGTTGCGACGCCATCACCTCGGCTAGCATGGCAGGTTCATTCAAGCCCATTCTTGACTCAACTAATAACATCATTACAAGGAACCCAATAGTCAAGGAGCGGTTTGATCTCCCTTATCTTCTTCGCCCTGACCCTGATGACTGGCGCCGTCACGACGGAGGCCTCGCCCTGTGCAAGTTGATGCCGCTTTATAATGATACGTATGATGTTAAGATGCCATCGCTTGAGGGCAAGGCTTGGGCAGGCGCAAATGGAGATTGGGTTGTTTACATTGGGTCCAACTGCGAGTGGGAACTTGTGAATGTGTACACTCGTGACCGAGTTCCACTTCCAAAAATCTCAGCAGACTGCCCGAGGTTGAGCACACCGGTATTGTACGCACGTTCAAATACAATCATGGTGACTGTCTTCTACGGAAGATAGCAATTTCTCGAGTTCCCACCCGCTCTTGGAATTACAACAACTATTAAGTTGTTGCTATCTTCGACAAGCTTGTTGCCGTCGTTGCTGGTTTGACTCGATGGACATTGCTCAAAAATCAGTTTCTGTACACGCATGAGTACTGTGATGCAATTCAATACGAGGGCCTTGTGTTTGCTGCCACCACTCGTGGCACTGTTTTTGCATGGAATCGTTATGATTTCGGTACGTTTGTCTTCCACTGTAATTATAATTGTTTCATCCACATGCATGCGGGTTAGCAAGTTTCCCTTTACTAATTAACCTTCTTCTTGTGTTTCCAAGGTCCTGTGAACATTCCACCACCTATACTTGAAGATTTTTATAACCAAGGGGGAGATGACGATGGTGATGATCACGAGTATGAGGACGAGCAGCGCCCATATACTCGTTGGCGCCTGGCAACTAATTCCGATGGATCACCTCTTCCCGTGTGTATACAGCCCACTGATGATGTTACTACTAAGGAAGCAGGTGTAGTCTCCCATGGTCGCACTCTCCGGACCTATTCCAACACCCGTTGCATGGTATTCGGGCTGGATACTAGCGTGCTAGCGCCAACACCTTCTGCCTGGTACAGAATTGATAGTCTTGGAGAATACTCGCTCTTCCTTGGACAAAACTATCCGATGATGGTGAAAGGCGATCCAACTGCTGTTGACACAACGTTACTAGCACCATTTATGAGAAGCAATTGTGTCTATACCTCGGACATTAGCGTGGTTCCCTACCCTGGTACTGATATAGTAGGCCGCTTCAGCCTGGATGATCAGTCCTGCGTTGGTCTCGAGATCGACAATAGATGCCCCGTCCCAGAGAATCACTTGTGGTTCAAAGCAAGTGTTTCCAACACCGAGGAATGGTTGAGTTGAAGTTCATTTCATTGCTTGTTATTTGTTGTGTGGTGAAAACTTTAGTATTTATAATGTATCCTCGTTGTTGATGTGGGTTGATGACCTGTTGTGTGTAATAAAATGATATGCCTGTGATAAACTTACTAAATTTATGAATGGCTTTCGAGTCGCTTCTGTCAGTGAGTGGTGCGACGAGGCAAAAAAATATTTTCCGAATACGTAATTGTACGTGCATTGCAATAGGTCATCGGATGAGGCCAATCAACAATAGTAGTACACTATTTGTACTAGCTTCACATGCTTCGCGCGTCGTGCGGGTGTTTTTACAGTTGCCATATTGTACGTAACCAGCACCTCGAATCCTCGATACTAGTACTATATAGTAAGTAGTAGGAGTAGTAGGGTGGCATGGGCCAGAACAAGCATTCACGTCCAGGAGTACGACACATGCCACCAGCACGACTTCCATCTGACACCATATTTCTTGGAGTCCATGCTAGAGCAATCTCTTCAACCTCATCATTTCTCTAACTCAGCCATCGCGCGGCGGGCAAGGTGGGGGTTTGCCGATACTCGGTTTTCTCAACTGCGGTCCCACTTGTAAGGCCAACTCCAACGCTCTATCAATATATGGATGTACTCTTCTTCCCAATACAAAAACTTGCATCCATTCTACTCCCTCCGTTGCACAATACATGCCTTCTACTACCTCCGTCCTGGTTTATAGGTCCCCTTTGTAGTTTGTGTCAAATTCTGACTAAAGATTTAACTAACAAAATGTTAATGCATGTCAAGAAAAATTATCTCATTGGATTCGTATTTGAACATAGTTTTCAAAAATATAATGTTTGGTGACATGCGTAAACATTTTGTTAGTTTAATCTATGGTCAAAATTTGGCGCAAAACATAATGGGGACCAATAAAACCGGACGGAGGTAGTATTTGTCAAAATATATATGTATCTAGACATGTTTTAGTATATAGGCACATCCATTTTTGGACAAATGGAATCCAAGTATTTTGGAACGGAGGGAGTACACAATAAATTTTTGAAGTTAGCAGAACTAGTCTAATCCGAGAGCACAACCGAAGATTTGGTCGGGTTCTTCCTCCTTTTGCCGACATGTGGGACACCCAGCATCCAGGTCGTGTCATGAAAGAAAATAGAGTGGTAGTTGAAGCCACGAGATGTGCATCTTGGGTTAAACTATAAATAGAATCCTACTACTCTTGAGTAACTCCAAAAGCGGCCACCGAAGATCTTTCTTGGATTTGTTTTTCATCACCAGCACGTCGAGGTGAAAGATGTGCAGGTTCAGTGGGTCCTCTTGCGTTTTCACTGACATGTGGGGCCGCATGTGAGCAAATAGACGATGGGCTCCACGCGTCCGCTGGCTGGCTGAGAAGAGAGATAGAGGAGGGCTGAGCACGGACTGCAGGAAATTTGTTCTACGTAACCAGCACCTTGATATTCGCGTGTGGTTGTTTCTAGAATAAAAAAGGAGGTACCCCTACTTATGTTACTCCCACTACGCCTAGCCTAAGGTTAGTAGGTGACCTTGTGCTTGGCTCTTCGCCTCTTCCGGAAGTCGATGGTTCTACAGTAGTGCTTCTAGCAATCTGACACCAAATGAACTACTGCACATCCACCGCTTGTAAGCAAAAGTTTCTCCTCGTGCTGCAAGCCACCGAGCACGCGTTGGCGAGGGAGAAGGCGTAATCAGGCTTCTCGTCATTCTGTGAGTTGACGGGACACATCAAAGTTATTTACTAGTAGTACATACTCTCTCCAAAAAAGGCTGACCATGTCATTGCTACCATCCCGTGCTCCGTCGTTGAGTACATGCACTATTCACGTGCCATTCACGTGCCATCGAGGAGAAAAAATATTGCATAGGTGCCATCGAAGTGCACGACTCACTTACGGAAAAGGGTTTCCCCCCACTCCCCCCCCCCCCCGCACGACTCACTTACGCACTGATTATCTGATTATCTCCATTTTCTTGCATGACACGTGCACCTTGATGCTAGATGTCTCGCGTGTTGGGAAAAGGATGAACAAAGCTCACATAAAAGAAAAGAGTTGAAGAGCATAGATTCCCGACGACCAAGGAGGAGCAAGGAACCTCGCGGTGGAGTGTTTGCAAGGAACCATGCGCGTTTTCCCCTGTTTTTTGTCGCCTGCCCACCTATAAACAACTAAAAGAACATGAACTTTTCGCTAACCACTAGAAACAGTACATCAGGATGCTAAGTTGAAGATGTTTTATACTCCCTCCGTTCCCAAATATAAGTCTTTTTAGATATTTCAGTAAGGGACTACATACGAAACAAAATGAGTGAATCTACACTCTAAAATATGTCTGCATACATCCGTATGTTGTAGTCTATTTGAAATGGCTAGAAAGACTTATATTTAGGAACGGAGGGAGTAGTTTATATTGAATTATTGATAACCACGCAACAAGCGACGCATGTACACAAGCCAACGCACTAACTCCATCCGATCCAACTCATGCACATACGCGCACATCATGGAGCACACAACGCATGTACACAAGACGTGCATGCACACACGCTTGGCCGCAGAACGCATGTGAATAACACATGCATGCGCACACACTCGGCTGCATGGAGGCGTGCGCCATCCGTGGCAACGTCCGATTCGTCGTGCTACGGCGTAGCTCGCATGCAACACCGCATACGCATCTCTTGTAGCACCTCTTTGCCGTCGTTGCTCAACTACTAGTCGGAGACGAAGACGACCGCAGCCTCGGCCTTAGAGCTAGCACCGATGAAAAAACACGCACGCTGCACACACACGAGCACATACGAAGTGCCCACGACGTGGTGATGGTGCGTCCCCAGCCGCCTCTACTCCTTCTGCGCACGTTGTCTATCAAGGCGGCTGCATGCTAATGGTGATGTGGGAGAGGCCAAGGCTGGTCATAGTGGGGAGTAACTTGTACTATAACATATTACTATGTTACTCTAAACATCTCTATAAACCGGAAAGGAGGGAGTAGTAGCATAGACTAGTGTCATATCCAGAGTATGGGAGCACATGATATTTCCCCGTCCGGACCGATCCCAAGTTGGCTTCTCACCTTCTTGGCCCAACAAAAACCCCTCCCCCCTCCAGCGCTTCCGCCCGCGCCCAGTGAGCCCGCCGCCCACATTGATGGCAAGTCGTAGGCGACGCGACCTCGACTCGCTCCGCCGTTGAAGCGGCACGCCGACCGAGGGCACCGCCAGCTGCACGCCCGACATTTCAGACTACACAGTGGATAGTAACTTTTAGAGCAAGTACTACAATTAGATGACATAAGCAAGCTATAAGGATTTAAATATAGTATTTGTGCTTAGTTGAAGGAGAGAGAAGAGAAGCGGATTGTAAACGTGTAGCCGGTTGTACTCCAACATACTCTACTTTGTGAGACAAAAGGTGGGGCCATTATTAATGATATTGTATTTATACTAAAGGGACTAACGGACGCCTTAATTACTCTGTTTTTTGAGACAAACCTTGGTGGGGCTATTGTTGACTTTTTTTTGAGCTCTTGTTGACTTGGACGTGGGGTTTGGGGGCCAAAGGCCTACTATTATACTCGCACGACCGACCTGACATGCTCTACCCTAGTCGCCGCTGTATCATATGGTTTCACACCGTTCCAGATCTCAGCGCCACCACGCAATTCTTCTCCAACCCTCCTTCCGGCGTGCACCGCGAGAACGGACAGCAGTCCTCCGAACCCCGCCTTTCGTGATCCTGTACGGGAGAGGGCGATCAGGTTTTTGGGGAGCACACTCCTGTGACTGCTGCCAGCGGCGACTTCCTCAACGGCAGCCTTCTTCCCCGACCTCGGTAACCTCTTCATCAACGACATGAGTGACAACATCAACCACATCGGTTCTGCACTCGCTATACAGTATGTGATTTTGTCCTCCTGGTTTAGTCCGCATCATTAATTTGATGTTTGCAATTGTCATCATGATCTATTTACTGCTGATTTGGATTAAATCTCATACTAAATTGCTCATATATTCAACAATCCAATCCAAAAACCTGATCACAGGCAATTTACTCCGAGTGGTTTTGCTGTGCTTTTGAAGCCGCCTACTTTTAAGGGGGTGCAATATAAAAGGTGGCACACAAGAGCAGTATATTGGTTTCAGATCATGTACTGCTATGACGCAACTAAGGGTAAGCCTGAGGGCGATCTTAATCCTACACAGCAGGAAGCTTTTCAGAACATGGATACCCTCTTCAAAGCTGCCCTGCTGAGTGTTCTTGCCGATTCCATTGTGGATTCATATATGTCGTTTGACAGCGGCAAAGACATGTGGGCTGCGCTTGAGGCCACGTTTGGGCCCTCGGGCGCTGGCAACGAGTTGTACGTCATGGAGCAATTCTGTGACTACAAGATGACTGATGAGCACTCTGTTGTTCAACAGACTCATGAGATACAGTCACTCTCTAAGGAACTTGAGTACTTTAAGTGTGTGTTGCCGGACAAATTTGTTGCTGGGACCATCATTGCCAAGCTTCCACCTTCGTGGAACGATTTTGCTACTTCTCTGAAAAACAAGAGACATGAGTTTTCTATTTTGGATCTCATTAGCACTCTTGATTTTGAGGAGAAGGCGAGAGCAAAAGACACACGTGCTCGGGTCGCCGAGGGAGCTTCTAGTGCCCACATGGTACACGAGAAGAACTTCCAGCCCAACCAGCCCCAAAACAACAAGAACAAATCTTAGGGGAAAGGCAAGTTTGATGCAAAGAATAAGCTGTCACATTCTACCAACTTCAAGAAGAATTCTCATAACGGGAAGGGATACAAACCTCAATTTTGGTAGCACCGCACAAAATTTATATGGCTGCATCTACCTGCTGTCAGCTAACCTCATGGTGCTCCAGGTATTCCTACATTCGTAACTAGGTACAATGACCACCGCAAGATGAAATTAGCTTACTCGTACATTGACTTGCTGAATGCAGTGCAGAACGATCCTGTCATGTGTGGAGGAGCAAACAAGCAGTGCAGCCGAAGGTGGAAATCAACCAAGGACTTATGAAATTATATGTAATCTTCCTCAGGCAGGTCAGTATCCCCTTCGTCCAGATGATCGTGTTTCGTCATGCCGAGCTATTGATATGTGCTACTGTTTTGCAACACCGTTTAAGTATAGCTACTGTTTTCCTATCTTTTTAGATTCAGGACAATGAATATGATATCAGGGGAACTGCACAATATGGACCCATGTTGAGTCATCTCTATTGCCTCATGTGTTTGCTACAAATGTGTCAGCATCAATTGCAAGATGAGGCAGCTAGTTAGCTATGGAGTTGCCAACATGCTCAAAGTGCTCGCAACATTGAGAAGAAACAAGCATGCCCAGGAAATTAATGCGTGCGCAGGGAGGCCCTTTGCTCAGAGAAGCATCGACCGATTTTCTTTATTTCAACACCTTCTCACAGCTTTGTATATTGTTTATAGTATGGTGAATCATTGAGATGCATAGACATGCTGAACTTTTGTTCTTCTGAATGTTAGTTTAATGTGAGTGTCTGCATCCAGTACCGCATCCTCTAATTTGGTGGATGCACACAGAGAAAATAAATCTCCTTAATTTACTCCATAACCACCCTATTAAATAGGCCTAGTAACAAACCAGGTGCATGCAGTGGCCGGCGGGCACATGCATCCTGCATGCATGGCCAGTCATGCAGCAACGCAAAAGAAGAGAGCGGTTCTTGGGGAAAAGCGAGTAGTTAGTGCAGCGGGCCTTATAAACACGAACAGCTCGCTCTCCCGCTTCCGTCTCCCCACCCAAATCCCCCTGCTCCCCAATCTTCCTCACTTGTCCAGAAAACCCCGCTCACCTTCTTCCTCACTCGTACAGAAAACACCTACTCCTCTTCTTCCACTCCTATAGAAATCCCCAGCCCTCCTTCTTCCCCACTCGCACTGCCACTAGGCACGTCTCTTGCTACTCTACTCAAACCCATGAGCTCGGCGCGACGCCCACAAGGAAAATGGAGTCGGCTGGCCCCAGCGCCAAGAAGATGAGGCTCCCGCCAACGGTGACGCCAGTTGTAGATCCTGTACCCGGTAGTGCGGGGAGAAGCAGCGAGCCCCCCCACCCGGATCTGAGGAACTGGTAGAATCTCCGGTGGACCGCATCAGCGATCTCCCGGGCGTCATCCTTGAGGAGATCATCTCGCTTCTCCCCACCAAGGATTGCTGCCGCACACAAGTCCTCTCAACTCGATGGCGCCCTCTATGGCGCACCGCGCCCCTCAATCTCGACTGTCGTCAGATATCTGTCCTTCCTGAATTTGATCTCATCAGAGTCATCGTCTCTTCTCACCAGCAGGGCCCCGTTCAATGCCTCTGCACCCCGATATGCTACCTGCTGTCCATACCCGGCAAGGTGGACGCTTAGCTGACATCCCCTGAATTCGGAAAACTCCAGCAGTTTGAGTTCTACCATTACCACGAAAGTTTCATACCACGAACATACCAAAAAATCGTGCCCACACCACCGTTGCCCATCTCGCGGTTTTCCTCCTCTCTCCACACCGCCACCTTCGCCCAGTGCCATCTACCAGACGATCTGGTACAAATGCTTCGACTCCCACTGCTAAAAAAACTTTTGCTTGTGGTGGTTTATCTGTCGGAGGCCTCACCGCACAACATCATCCACTCTAGTTGCCCTGCCCTGGAGCGCTTGCTGATTGTTTTGGGAATAGAAATCGGTATCAGTTGTCTCCAAATAAAGTCGCCTCACCTTAAAAGCATTGGAATTTGTTTTAAAGGACAGCAGCTCATCATTGAAGATGCCCCTTCACTTGAAAGGTTGCTCCTTCATAATTGTTATACACCTTCGAAATAACTGCTGCCTCTCTGCTTAAACCGAGACCTTGGGTGTAATTCGTGACCCATTTAATAATCACAAGGAGTTGGTGTTTGGCTCCTCACTTTTTCAGGTACCATATATTATCATCTACACATTTGTAATCATATGTTGCATTTTTCATTTGTGCGCATAAGTTTTATATCATCTTGGAGTAGACTTTGGGTACTAATATTATGTTATATGCTCAATGAAGAGTTCGTCCATTGATAGCCTATCAATGCTGCTGGATTCTGTCAAGATCACATATATCAGTATGTATAGTTTTGATCTGGACATAATTATTGGCTTGCTATGATGCTTTTGATCTCTGGAGAATTTATACATAGAGGTGATGATTTCATGCACATTGAAAGCCCGTATATATTGTACTAGAATTAACTGTTCAACTGTCGTTCTTTCGACATACTCTTTTTTTAGACCTTAACCATTTTCAATCTTCATGTCTACTTAGGGAGAACCACATGGAGAAAAACATATAACAAATCGTTGGCGTAATAAGCACAAGGATTTTCTTAGTTCTCATGACATTCATTTGAGGATAATAACGATGGGACGATATGCATCCAACCAGGCAAACAGAAGCTTTGTCACATTCTTCCTGCTGAATGCGAGGTTACTATTGTCCATGAGGCTTAATTTTTACAGCAAGAGATTTCTCACGGACGAACATGTTGAACAGCAAAAAAAGAAGTTTCAGGTGGACAAATGGGCTTCTAAACGTGCTCGGCTTATATTTACAATAAGTTGTAGACATCCTGAAATAATTTTTTTTGCATAGGATGTTGATTTTATGGATCAGACGGATCCATTTGTTTGTGACTGCAAAAAAGAGTGGTTGGGTTAGATGTTACTATCATGTTCAATCTGGGTTTTGTCTAAAAATTTGATGAACAATTAATCCTTGGGCTTTTTGTACCATTTGTATGCTTGACTTGCATGTTGTTGCACTCGTACTCCCCTCCAACTGCCACTACACTGCCGCATCTTCCATGGCTGCTGTTCGTTCCCGTCCGAGGCCTTGCCGTCATTCTCCGCCTTGGTTAGCTCGTTGTGCCCGCCGCTGTCTGGCGTTGTCAACATGGTCAACTACCAAGACAAATCAGGAGATGACTGTACGTGGAGAGGCTGACAGTAGGGACCCACCAGGGTCATTGCATTTCGCAAGCAGGTGCCTCGTTATTACAAGCCAAAAAAATACTTCCTCCTAATTGTTTGACAACTAGGTTCCACGCCATTGTCAATGTAGTCAATAAACGAGAAAATTACACAACGAGCGGATAACACCAGGGACCCAGCAGCTCGCCCAGTTGTTTTTCAGTTTCAGAGACGGAGCTCAACTGCGCGCTGTGCGGGGGCTATGGCCCGTCTAGCCCACGCTTACGCTTTTATTAAGCACATGACGAGCCCAGTTGATATATTTTTTCTTTCTGAAATTGGCTAGCCCAGTTCTTTTTTTGGAGAATACCAAAACCGAGGCCTACTTGCTTTTATCAGCCCTGCTGGGCTGTAAATCTTTCAAGACGAGGAGGGATAATAAATGGGCTTCCCTAGAAAATGGGCTATAAGTTGTAAGAAATGGGCTGTAAATTTTTAAACCAAAGCCAACCGGCAATTGCATTAAAATATCATTTTTTCAGGATTTCTCTACTCTCTACTCTTATAAAAACCAAAGCCAACTAGCAGTTACATTAAAATATCATCTTTTCTCCCACATGATAAACTACTCATACAAATGCATCTTCATGTTCTGTGCAAAGAACGGGCATCTTGCTAGTTAAGATTCTAAATTTCATTCATTTTTTTGCGGAGAATTGTTTTTTGAATTTTATTTTGATATAATCTTTTGAAAACTATTTTTAATGTGACTCGAAATTTTGTGATTAAAAGAGTTCGGACCCCACCAAAATATGCAAAATTTCATTGAATTTTTAGCAGTGCCCATAATATATGGTCTGTAATGCTAATAAAAAGAATATGGGCTTCAAATATCCTTAAGAATCAGCAAATGGGCTGTAAATTATTGAAAATAATGGCTAATGGGCTGTATGCTGTTTTCCACAGATTTGGAGGCTGACTTCTGGGCCTACTAGGTTGACGATGACGCAGTCCTAATTTTTTTTTTGACGCGTACGCAAGGCTTTGTCAACTTAGTACACACAACAGTGACTGTTGGATGTCCATCCAATGACCGCCGTGCTTCTTCAATATCCGATCTTCCTGCTCCAGCCGCCCAAACCAGCGCTGGGGGACTGCCTGCTCCCTCCTCCCGTGGCTGGCTGCGCTGCTGCCAGGCCATCCCTCTAACCACCCACATATCCTGTTATTTTCTGGCGACGTCAGCCTCACCCCGCAGCCGACCAGTCAGCGCTCATTCTCCCCTCAGCGTGGGCATCCGCTGCGGTGGCTTTGCCGGCTCTGGGTGGTTGTCTTCCTAGGCCTCGCCCTCGTCCACCGCGTTTGTGCTCTCGGCACGGCGAGGTCAACATGGTCAACAAACAACAGCCATCGGAAGAGGCTGACAGTAGGGGCCAACACAGGAAAATGCCTCCTTATTATGCGCAAAATAATGATTCCCCCACCTGATAGCTGGGACCCACCGGAAGGGTCTCTGTATTTTGCTAAAAAAAGTTCCCCCCGCTGTCAGCTCGGACCCACCGGAAATGCCTCCTTATTACGCACAAAAAAATGAATACTCCCCCTGCTAGCTGGGAATCACCTTGGTGGGAGGCTGACTTGTGGGCCTACTAAGTTTACGGGGACGGAGGGCTTTGTCAACTTAGTCAATATGAACGACTCTAGCTCCAGTGACCGTACGATGTCCATCCAACGGCCGTAGTGCTTCTTCAACCTCTGGTCTTCGTGCTCCAGCCGCCGAAAGCAGCGCCGGTCGTGCCGCGTGTTCCTGCCTCCCGTGGCCAGCTGTGATGCCGCGGAGGCCTCACCACCCCCTACTACTCCCACCGCTAGCCAGGCCATCCCTCTATTCACCCACACCCCCTGTTATTCTGCGGCGACGGCAGCCTCACACCGCAGCGAACCAGTGAACCCTCGTACTCCTCTGACGCGTGGGCATCCACTGTCGCGTCTTCCCCGGCTCCGCATCATCCCCTTCCTAGGCCTCGCCGTCGTCCACCGCCCTGGTGCTCTCGGCGTGGTGTGGTCAACATGGTCAAGGAATGGCTTCCATCGGACGTGGACTATACGTGGAGAGGCTGACAGCTGGGTCCACGGCCGCAGCAAGGAAGTGCCTCCTTATTACTCGCAAAATAATTATTCCTCCACCTGACAGCGGGGACCCACAGGACGGGCCACCATATTTTGCGAAAAAAATGTTTCCCCCTGTTTGCTGGGACCCGCCAGCTACACCTTCGCACGCAAGGAGTGCGCCAGGGCAAAAAAAAATGATTCGCCCCCCTGACTGCTGGGACCCACCAGCTACACCTTCGCACGCAAGGAAGTGCGTCCGGGCAAAAAAAAAAACGATTCACCCCCCTGACTGCTGGGACCCACCAGCTACATCTTCGCAGGCAAGGAAGTGCCTGACAGTCGGGACCCACCTGGTCGAAGCGTACGTAGCGTTGTCATTCTGGTCGCAAACGTGTACGTACATACTAGTCGATGTAGAGGCACGCACGTGTCGTAGTAGAGGGGCGCACGTGTCGTAGTAGAGGCGCGCACGTAGCATGTACACGTACGTACAACGGCGAGGGTGCAAGAAAGAAAATACGGCAACGTACGTACATACGGGCAGGGTCTCGAACGCCTACTCGCGCATATGTACATGGCTGGGTCAGAACGGAGAAATAGCGTCGTCATCGTGTTCATGGGGAGCCAACCGGCTGGGTCGGAATGGAATGCGTGGTTGTGTTCATCGGGAGGGCTTGGACGGAACAGGCGATGGAAACGAGGCCTAGCGTACCGCACAACGGAGGAAACGGACCTCCTATGTTCGGAACAGGGTCCTGTTGATCGGGAGGGGTGTGGCGTACCGCAAAACGGAGGAAACAGACCTCCTACGGTCGAAATGGGGGTCCTGTTGATCGGGAGGGGTGTGGCATACCGCAAAACGAAGGAAACGACCTCCTACGATCGAAACGGGGGTCCTATTGGTCGGGAGGGGTGTGGCGTATCGCAAAACAGACGAAACGGGAGTCCTGTTCATCGGGAGGGGTGTGGCGTACCGCAAAACGGGACTCCCCGGGATACTGTGCATCTCCACCGCCGACCTCCTCCAGCCTCCACGGGTTACCGTCGACCTCCTCCAGCCTCCATGGGCTCCTGTTTATCCAGCCTCCACCGCGCTTACTCCAGCTCTTGCTCAACCACCCTCCATCGCTCTCTGCTCATCCATCCCTCCACCGCTCATCTGCTCATCCAGCCCTCCACACCACGGGGTCTGTTCAACCACCCCTCCACGGCCACCCCTCCAGCGTCTCATCGTCATCCAGCCTCCACACCACGGGTCCTGTTCATCCAGAGGCAACACCATCGCCACTTTGCTCATCCGACCCCCGCCGCCGCAACGCTCACTTTGCTCATCCAATAGATCGGCTTGATTAGCGGCAGAGCGGCGAATCGCTCCATCGGGTTCGATTAACGACCATCGATCGATCGCTCGGGTTCGATGAACGCGTAGCATGCAAAGGTCGCCGGGTTTAGTTAGAGCCCAACGCCTCGCTTCGGGTTCGCGAGCTAACGCCGCCTACACACTGCACGTGTGCGTGAGAAAAAGCAGCGCATCGCTCACCCCGACCTCCCACCGTAACGCAACTCCCAAAATTTTCCAACCCCGCTTCTACCATGGTTTTTTCATCATGGACGGCCCAAAGAATGTCATGCAGCTCGTCTCCGCCCGCCTAGGATGAAAAGCCCATTTTCATCATGATTTTTGTCATAGAAGTAGGAGCCCACCACATCTATGATGATACCGGGTTTTGTCACAATTATCGTCATAGAAGTGTCATATGTATGACAGATTTTTTTTCATTTGGCCCAAAATGTCACGGATGTGTCTTTTTTTTGTAGTGATACTCTGCAGCTCACGCTCATAAGGAGGACAACCTGGCTCATAGAGATCACCAGGAGTGGTAAGGGAGGTAAGCTCAATGAGGTCTTGAGCTTTGGCTTCATGATGCATGTCGCCTGCCATCCACTCAAGGACCCAAGTCTTTGGATCCCTGTTTTAGGCCCGAATGTGTAATGTGGGATAGAACTCCAGCAGAAGCACTTCATTCCAGTGCTCTTTGTCAGTGACAAATGGAAGAATTCCCGCTCCACGAATACAGTCAAGAGCCTCTTCAAGGCATGGCAACCCAGCAATAGCTTTGCAGTCAAGACGCTGATGAGGAAAAATCTGGTCTTGATTGTACAGTATGCAAGAGTAGTAACTGCACTGCTGATGGCTCCAGAACCTATCTGGGGTGATATTTGGCTTCTTGTAGGGGTTCTTGGCGCTGGCGAAGAATGTGCTGTGCTCTCTGAAACTTAGCACACTGAATGAGGCATGAGTTGTTACTGCGCTGGGAAGCCTTGGCAGCCTGGGCTTCGGCTTCTGCGTGTGAGGCCTCTGCACCATATGATAGTCATATTGAGGACCTGTAGCAATGGGTGGAATCATAATTGGCCACCTCACGGCAACAAGCTCACCATGATTGTAGACCCGTTCCATAGTATGAGGCACTGGAGGAGGAACGACTACATTTGAAGTGATTGGTTGCACAATGTCTTTTGTGGCAGCATTAGCTTCAGGCTCCACATTGTCTTCAGCCATGACCGCGTCATTGGTTTCAGTAGTGACTGTGGTGGCAGCCATCTGAGCTTTAACTTCAGTGGCTTCATGAGCTGGGGGGTCGGGCAAGATCACATCCTCTTGAACAACCGGATCACTTGTAGGGGGAATAGCTTCACGATTCTCTTCTTGAACTTTATCGGCTGATGCAGCCAGAATGTCTTCAACCATTTTGGCGTCAGATTCTTGGGCAGACGCAGAAGGGATGGCATCAGGAAACACTTGATATGCTACTGAGCTTTGTTGTTGCACATCCTCTTCTGGAATGCAGGACATGGAGGCCCGGGGCCTAGGACCTTTGCGAAGCCTTTGGAGGGCGACGCCTTAGGTGAAGGGATTGTGAAATCCATATCTTCGGTAGGGATGGCAATGGGTAGGGTATGGGCGGGTACAACCTCCTTCAGCACAAACCCATACCCATAGAAACCTTCTATACCCACCCACTACAATACCCATGGGTATAAATCGATACCCGTGCCCATACCCATCGGGTATCCTATACCCAATGGGTATCCAATGGGTACAATCTATGGTATTTAAATTTATAAAAAACAGAGAAATGAGTCTAAAATTCAAGTGATGATAATCGCAGGATTTTCTTGTGTAGGCTCAAGCACCGGAGTGGTGACTTGAGCTGTTGGAGTGTGCGGGATAGCCTCATGTTGAGGTGAGTTGGGGTGGTGCTCTTGAGGGATTGGCGTCATGGGACTTGGTGTCAAGGGACGGCCAATATTGATCAACTCACTACTTGTTGGAGCAGGAGATGATACCACTGGATTGGGACCGATCTGAGGAAGGACTTCATCATCTTCAACATGGTCCTCATGACCAATGTCTTCAGCTGCGTTGGAGTCGCCAGCTGGAATATCTTCAGACTCATGAGCCTCTCTGGGAGTAGGCTCAAACACAACGAGACGATGCTCGCGATTTGCGGAGGCATGGAGTGCGACTGAGATGGGTTCAGCGGTTCTTAGGCAGAACCACGCTCTTTGCAGGAAGACTTTGAAGCTTTTGTCTTCAGCTTCTTCTTGGAGGGAGTAGCCTTAGAGGTGTCCTGATGCTTCCTCTTCTTGGCTTCAGCCTCAATAAGCTTTGTCTTCTTTTGTTCAGAAGCAGCTGAGGGGACCTTTGGCTTCGAGCCAGTCATACTGGCAAGGAAGACAATGCTTGGCCTTTCCTGCCTTAGAGCTTCAGATTCAGCTTCAGTATGCTTCTTCTTCCTTTTGGCAGCAAACTTGGGGTCAATGCCTGGACGCCGAAGAGCCTTCCGCTTCACTGCCTCATTGTGAGCTTGAACGCATTTATTAGCATAATACTTCATGCGCTCATAAGAGCTTTTAGCTTCCTCGTGCTTCTTGTTGAATTCAGCCTTGAGGTTAATCATCGTCTGCTTGAACTTTGCACATCAGCAACACTGAGACTTGCCATGTGCTTCCTGAACTGCGCCTTCTCATAGTCAATCTTGTTCTTTAACTCAACCGTTTTCTGAGCTATAGCAAGCTCCTTTGCAATGCTGCCTTGGAATGTGACGCTGATGTCTATGGGCAGCTACAGATCGTCAATGGTAATAGTAGGATCTTCAAACCATTCATCAATGAAGTTATTCAGAATATCTGCGTCAAAGAGAGGCAGATCTTTGAAGATCTCAGCTTCTTGCTTGCTCTTGATCAGTGTAGGACCTTGAAGTATGTCTAGAGGGGGGTGATTAGACTACTTGACCAATTAAAAACTTAGCCTTTTCCCAATTTTAGAGTTTGGCAGATTTTAGCTATCTTAGGATAAGTCAAGCAATCATCACAAAATTCAAGCAAGCATGCAAAGAGTATATGAGCAGCGGAAATTAAAGCATGCAACTTGCAAGAAAGTAAAGGGAAGGGTTTGGAGGATTCAAATGCAATTGGAGACACGGATGTTTTTGGCGTGGTTCCGATAGGTGGTGCTATCGTACATCCACGTTGATGGAGACTTCAACCCATGAAGGGTAACGGTTGCGCGAGTCCACGGAGGGCTCCACCCATGAAGGGTCCACGAAGAAGCAACCTTGTCTATCCCACCATGGCCGTCGCCCACGAAGGACTTGCCTCACTAGCGATAGATCTTCACAAAGTAGGCGATCTCCTTGCCCTTACAAACTCCTTGGTTCAACTCCACAATCTTGTCGGAGGCTCCCAAGTGACACCTAGCCAATCTAGGAGACACCACTCTCTAAGAAGTAACAAATGGTGCATTGATGATGAACTCCTTGCTCTTGTGCTTCAAATGATAGTCTCCCCAACACTCAACTCTCTCTCGTAGGTTTTGGATCCGGTGGAAAGAAGATTTGAGTTGAAAGCAAATTGCGGAAGGCTAGTGATCAAGATTCATATGGTAGGAATGGAATATCTTGGCCTCAACACATGAGTAGGTGGTTCTCTCTCAGAAATGGCAAGTTGGAAGTGTAGGTTTGTTCTGATGGCTCTCTCCACGAATGAAGAGGAGGTGGAGGGGTATATATAGCCTCCACACAAAATCTAACCGTCACACACAATTTACCAAACTCGATGGGACCGATTCAACAGACTCGGTCGGACCGATTTAGTAAACCTAGTGACCGTTAGGATTTTCGGTGGGACCGACATGCAACTCGGTAGGACCGATATGGTTAGATTAGGGCATAACGTAATCTCGGTGAGACCGATTACACAAACTCGGTGAGACCGATTTTGGTAATAAGCTTTCGAGAGAGTTAGTCAGGTAAACTCGGTGGGACCGATTTGCTCTTTTTGGTGAGACCGAAATGTTACAAAAGGGAAACAGAGAGTTTACATTGCAATCTCGGTGGGACCGATCGCTCACTTCGGTTAGACCGAAACATTATGAAGGGAAACAGAGAGATTACAATCCCATCTCAGTGAGACCGAGATCCCTATCGGTAGGACCGATTTGCCTAGGGTTTGTGGTATTGGCTATGACATCCAAACTCGGTGGCGCCGGATAGAAATAATTAGTGGGGCCGAGTTTGACTTTAGGTTTAGGTCATTTGTGGATGTGAGAAAGTAGTTGAGGGTATTTGGAGCATATCACTAAGCACATGAAGCAAGATGCTCATTAAGCAACACCTCATCCCTCCTTGATAGTATTGGCTTTTCCTATTGACTCAATGTGATCTTGGATCACTAAAATATAAAATGAAGGGTCTTGAGCTTTTGAGCTTGAGCCAATCCTTTGTCATTAGTATTTTGAGGGATCCACTTTCATCATCCATGCCATGCCATTCATTGAGCTTTCCTGAAATGATAGTCTTGGAATAGCATTAGCTCAATGAGCTATATGTTGTTATGAATTACCAAAACCACCTAGGGATAGTAGCACTTTCAATCAGCATCTCTAGAGCATCCTCAGCAAGGTCTTCATCACTGGACAAATCAATAATATTTTCTTCATTCCTCATAATGCTAGTTAGCGTCAGATCATGACCAGATATCTTCATGGGCTTCGGCTTCTTGGTCCTCTTGGAGATGCGGGACAGATCTTTAGACTGCACACCGGATTCAGGAGGTGTAGTTTTCACAAGCTTCACTCTTGAAGCTTTTGGTGCAGTAGGAGGCTTTGAAGCCTTAGACTTCTTCTTTGGTTTCGGGGACTCGGGAGCATCTTCAGAATCAACTTCTGCAGCAGATTGTTCTATTGTGGCCCTTTGGGCAGCAATATGGGATAGGAGCCCATCAAAGTCATTGAAGGGGCCAATCCTATTCTGATTGGCTTCATGACTGCCATCCGGCCTTGGAGCTGATGGGCCAGGATTGAAGTTAGCTCCTAGTTCCTTATTGTTCTGCAAAGCTGAAGATCTCGCGAATTGAAGATTCTGCTCAAATAAATCATCATCACGACACCATCGGAGACTTGAGGCGTTAGCATTGTCTAGCTATGGTCCTCTGACCATGCAAGGATAGAATCCCTGTGCAATGGCTTCAGCCTTTGTTCTGGGGTGTAGCTTCTTGTAGACAATATCGGCCCATGGTGACCTAACTGCATTTTTCTTTGCGTACTACTCAATGACAAAATTGTGCAGAAACCATTGTTCAGCCCAGTATCTGCGAATCCATTGGACTCGAGTCTTGCATTTCCCGTATGTTTCCTTTGGGTCAGACTTGCATTGCTCATAAATATCTGGGGGCAAGTCCATAGCAGTGTTGCCACGACGCTGTCTGCCACCCTTCTTTTCGGACTTGCTTGATGCCATTGGACTTAACCTGAAAGGCTTCAAGACAGTGTTTGGCTTCAATCTACTGGTCAGACAGGAACTGGCTTCAGGTGAATCTATATGCCGCAGTAAGAACTCTGCAAATGAATGCAAACTATGAGAACCAAGGGATTCCCCCACAAACATGTACCTGTGACAGCATTAGATATGTGTGGGAAGGGGAAGAGGTCGTATGCATTCTCAGAAGATTTTGAAGATAAATCAGTTTGAAGACATTGGCCTCACAGTGCGAAGACATTCACTTATTTGAAGTGAGTTGGTTCCAGATTTGTACGAATCCATGACTTGGCGGCGGAAGACACCTACGGCGACGGCAGAGAAGAGGAGGTCCGTGGCCGGCATGAAGACGACGTCGGGGCAGTTGCGGCAGCTAAGCGCTTTGACTCCGGTGGCGACGGAAGCTAGCAGTGGCGCTAGGGTTCGAGCGAGATGGTGAGGTAGGAGAAGAGATGATGACCGCGCGGGGTGGAAGTATTTATAAGGAGGAGGCGGCGCGGCGCGGCGCAATTATGCAGGTGCCCCTGGCGGTTCACATCTGGATGACACGTGGTAGGCATGCAACTTATTGAGAGTTGAGTCATGTTCCCACGAGCGCCTGGATTGTCGGGTGGTTATTCCGGCTTCCCCGATTTTCACGCAAAAGAGATAGAGCATTAAAAGCTATTTTAAATGTGTATCTCTGTATCTTCAGCTGACAAGGACACATTGAAGACATTCAACACCAGTCAATAAAATGCATATGACTAGACAAAGAGAATTCGAGGGAGTAGCACAGATGGGGTTAGGGTCCGATCACATTCACTTAGTTCAGAAAAACAACAACTTTGAAGACATAGCTATAAGTGAACGCTGTAGAGGACATAACACACACACACACACACACACACACACACACACACACACACACACACACACATATATATATATATATATATATAACTTGAAGACAAATCTTGAAGGCTAACCAACATTGCGAATATATAAAACTTGAAGACAAATGCAATCATGGCGCCAAATGAAAAATCTTCAAGAAAGTGTGGTGGTGGCGTTACCCACCGTATAGGAAATATTAGGCCCAGACATGGCGCACAATTATTATGGCGCTCCGAAGTCAAATTCCACATTAATGTATTCACACTCAGAGGATAAGTCTTCATTAATTTAAGATATATGTTACTTTTTGTGTTGCACTTCTAAGTCATCCACATGCATAAGCGTTAGGATGTGTGACCATTCATTGGACATTTGAGGATTCTAAGATATTTAGCTCACACCGCAGCTTGCAAAACCTTTTCTCATCCAATGGCTTTGTGAAGATATCTTCCAATTGCTCTTCAGCGTTGACGTGAATGATATCAATGTCTTCCTTCGTGACATGATCTCTGAGATAGTGATGACGTATCTCAATGTCCTTTGTCTTCGAGTGCTGAACTGGATTGTTGGCAATCTTGATGGCGCTTTCAGTGTTGCAGAAGAGTGACACATGCTTCAAGTTGATGCCATAGTCCTTGAGAGTTTGCTTCATCCAGAGCAGCTGAGCATAGCAAGATCCAGCAACAATGTATTCAGATTCATCAATGGAGAGAGATACACAGTTCTGCTTCTTTGAAGATCAATAGACAAGAGATCGTCCAAGAAAGTGACATGTGCCTGACGTAGACTTGCAATCTACCTTGTCACCAGCATAATCAACATCTGAGAATCCAACTAGATCAAACGCTGAGCCCTTTGGATACTATAATCCTAGTGTTGGGGTGTGAGCCAAATATCGAAGAATTCGCTTCACGGCAAGGTGATGCGATTCCTTTGGTGCCGCCTGGAATCGAGCACACATGCAATGCTAAGCATAATATCTGGCCTAGATGCACATAAGTGAATACATCTTGGTGAAGCGCTCAAAATAATAAAGATTGAATACATGCACTCATCACCAAGCAAAGTGAATGATCATATAAGGATAGGTAAGATAATATCATCTAGCAAGCATAATTGTAGCTTATGATCAAACACATGATCATCAATGTCTCACAGATAATAGCATAGTATCTCAATCAATCAAAAGCAAACAAAGTTTAACCACCAAAGCAAGAGAGAACAAAAAGGCAACACACTCTCTCTCGAAGCCTATGTTCTATACATTTTCTCCCCCTTTGGCAACAAGTTACCAAAAAGTTCATAGAAAATGCATAGTGCTAGATTGACTCTCAGGCTTGATCTTCAGGTGGTGGTGTAGAGATGGCTCCTTGGACGAAGGATTCAGTTGAAGTGGATGGAGCTGGAGGAGTTGGTGCTGGAGCTGGTTGCACTGGAGCTGTGGAAGCTGTAGCTGGTGCAGATGATGTGGCTCTAGTGTCTGTCACAGGCACTGGAGCTGACCTCTGAGCTCTAGGTACTCTGGCAAATACATTAGTGGTAGTCTTGCCCTTCCTCTCCTGCATGTCATCCTGTAGCTGCTCCACAACCGATGAATCTCGCCACTTTGACATCTAGATCATAGAATTTTTGTTCCATGATTCTTTGCAAGCTCTCCTGATTCTGAGTTAGGGTGGCCAATCCCTTCTCAATCCTCAGAGTTGATGCTTTCAAGTAACCAAGCTGCTCCTGCTTGTTCTTCAAAAAGTACTCAGATGCCTCGTCTTGTGTTGGCATCTTGGCAGCCTTCTCTCTCTCTTTGCTTTCTCCTTCTTCTCTTGAGCTTACACTGATGATGGTTCATTCTCATTCATGAGAACCTGATTGTCCTCAAAGTCTGGGTAGAGAGCAAAATGTTCCTTATCCAACATATATTTTCCTGTGCCCATCTTTGAGTTAATCAACTACTGAATCTGAGGGGCATATCCACAACTTCTCTTTTGATCTGCTGCAGTCCTCTTAATGGTCTCAACCATAAGGCTCATGACCTTGAATTTCTATGGCACATCAAATAAATGCAACATGTTGATAGCATGCGCTCTAATCATGTTGTGGTCACCTGACTTGGGCAATAGAGTGTGCCTTAGGATCCAGTTGATTGTTGGCAGCCCTGACAGAAGAAAGTAGACTTACCCAAACTTGTGTGTCTCAATAGCTTTGTCTGGGATCTCCTTGTACATATGTGCCATGGAATTGTGGTCCATCTTCTTCTTGGCATAGACATCCAAGTCATCTTCACTCTCCTTTGGGGCATTGATCAGTTTGCCCATTCCTCAACGGTTGGTGGTACTGTTGCCTTGGACATCAAACTATCCTCCCATATGGATAGAAGTGTCTTTGTGGAGTAGAATTGCATAATGAGTTCATCATTCCAGTTGGTGAGCTTCTGCCCAACAAAATCTGCAACTCCACAAGCAACAAAACTGTCTTGCACTCCAGGATAGTGTTCTTCATTTTCTTTCATGTAGGTCCAGTCGACCCACCTCATATCACACACTATGGGCTTCTTGTCCAACAAGATTGTCTCATAGAAATCTTGCTGTTCCTTTGTATGGAACCTATAATCAACAGCAGTCCTTCTCCTTGTGGCATATGGATCTGTCATCCTCCATAGCCTCAACCCTGAGTCTCTTCTGATATTCATGTCCTCAGCCACAGGATGAGCATCATTGTGGTCTGGTATCTTGGGCTTGAGCTTCCTCAGGACTTGTCCTTCTTCATCTTCCTCATCAGCAACTTCAGGCACTGGGCCTTGTTCTTCTCAGCAGCTGGAATACTCCTGGTATTCCTCTTTGGTGCAAGCTTGGGCTTGGTGGCAGCTTTGGGTGCTTCCTTGGGCTTTGATGTTGCAGCCCCTGACTTAATTGCATCACCCATAAGCTTTTGTGCCTTGGGTGCTCCTCATAGAGGGATTTCCAAGAACCTAGGCAGTAGTGGTTCTGGCTCTCTTCTTCTTCTTATCCTGAGCAGCAGCTTCATCTTCTGATTCAATGGTAAACTTCATAGTTTCTCCAGTAGGAACTTTCTTGGGTTTGGAAGTTGTGACTCTCCTTGCAGGTGCCTCTTTGGGTTCAGTCTTTTTAGGCACTTGAGTAGATCCTCTGACCTTCAGCATAGGTGTCCTCTTGGCAGGAACCTTCCTATTGAGTCCAGGTTTAGTGTTCTTTGTTGAGGCATACTCCTTTTTGAGCACTACCTTCTTGGAGGTAGCCTCATCTTCTTCTGCCAAATAATCTTCATCCTTAGATTCTGAGGTTCTCTTCTTCCTTGTCCTGGTGGCAGCTTTAGGCAGATTGCTTGGGGTGCTCCTGCTGCCTTCATCTGAAGTGCTAGAGGGACTAGTGCCCTCACTCATGTGATTGTGCTCTTCTGACTTGTTCTGACTATCACTTTGGTCTGACATGCTGCAAATCACTGACTGCTGGCCCTGTGAATAGTTATAGATGAGATAGAATGGATGAGCATCACAAAATGCAGATATTTTTTGCAAAAGAATGATTCAAAAATTCAGTTTTAGTTTTCCACAGAAAGCATTTTGGATCAACCGATTTTCAAACTCGGTGATACCGAAGCAGTTTTGGAACCTAAACTGGTGAACTCAGTTGGACCGAGTCACAGTTCGGTGGCACCGAGACTGCTCGGGTTTCACAAAGTCCTAAAATCGGTCACACCAATTAGCAATTCTCGGTCAGACCGAGAGTTGCTAGTGCAATGGCGTTACCCAAATCGGTGGGACCGAGTTTTTCAACTCGGTGGGTCCGAGATGGTTTCGGCGGAAACCTAACCCTAAATTTTCAAATCCCATCTAATCTAAGGATTGTATTGACTGGGTAGGAGTGTTTCAATCATAGCAAGAATCATTATGAACACAATGTTCTAGGAATCAGACAAGGATAGCACTGTGATCGAGTCCATACCCTAGCTTGGCGATGAACTCGCTACGGCGGCAACGGCGGGGGTGAATTCCGTTGTCGGCGGCGGAGACCAGCGGCAGGAGGCGGCTGGCGACGAGGAGACGATCCGGAGACCCTGGTGGTAGAGCGAGCTATTGTGCGGGCGAAGAGGTTCGGAGAAATTTCCAAATTTTTGCCCATGAGTATATATAGCCCGACCCTGTCGGTGTGACCGAGTGGAACAACTCGGTGGCACCGAGATGCATAACTGTGTACAGTTACAACAACTCGGTGTGACCGAAAAGTTCAAACCGGTTGCACCGAGATTGAAAACCTAGATCGACTTAGTGATCTCGGTAGGACCGAAATGGAGGAATCGGTCAGACCGAGAATCACAAAGAAGTTTTGGAAGTTTAAATCTATGACGAATCGGGTACTCCGAGTGCTCCTCACACAGAGTGGTTCGAATCTGACTTGATCAAATTTTGTGATGTAGCATGAATAGAGCTTGAGACAAGAAAAACATAGATAGCTAGAGAAGGTTCTTAGGCATTCTTTTTCATCCACTTGGCAAAAACAAAAAGAAGCCAATCAATCAACAACTAGTGGATGTCCTCGAATGAGTAAAATATGCACCAACATGCTCACACAATAAGATGGCAAATGAAATATGTGGCAAAGCATGCACAACCAATTCTAGCATCTATCAAACAATTGGCGATGACTAGGTCATCTATATATGAGTATATTGACTTAAGAGTCAAATGAGAACATTTGATCATAGGTCATACTCATCGTTTAAGCTCAAGTGGGGTTACCACTTTTACATAATGCATTGATGTGTTCACACCATTAGAGTTGCTTTGACTCAATTCTTAGAGTTAAGCCCCCCTAGATGTGAGATCCCCTTTTAGAGGGATGAACTAACCTTGGGTTTTGTCGATGATGACTTCATGTAGGTGTTGAAGATGTGGATGCTCAATGTTGATGTAGATCATTTGGAGCAATCCTTTGGAGTGAGTTGCACTTTCAACATACCTACATGGGTTAGTCCCACAAGAAACAAACAAGAATATCCATAGACATAGAGTGATGCACACACACGATGATGTCCATGAAATCATTAGGTTACCTTGTCCCTTGCCTTACCAACATGAGGGTTTGTGACTCCTTGAACTAGTGCTCGATGTGAAAGTTGATTGCACTTGTCGTTGCCAAAATGATATGAGTGAAGAATGTTGGTGGAGTCACTCTCAAGAACTCTCTAGTTCTTCTTCTTCGGGATCCACATCATCTTGATGGGAATCCTTGGAGTCGTAGTCGTACTTGATGAAGTAGAACTTGACGTAGTCTTGGGAACCCACTTGACCGAGGCCTTAGGCGCTTCTTCAAATGCATCAATCTCTTCTTGAAGCTTGTCCTTGCCTTTGTTCTTGTGGTCTTGTGGTGGAAGATCATCTTGTGCTTGTGTTCGTTTGAAGGAAGTAGGATCATACTTCTCTTGTTGAGGAACAAACTTCGTCTTGGGGTATTGATCTTCTTCCCACTCAACTCCATTGGCATTGAATTTTCGTTCAAAACCAACACCTTGATTCTTCCGGTGCCTTCCTTGCTTGCGTACAATTTCCTCGAATTGCTTACTCCCGGCAAGGCTCTTGTAAACACCCTTCTCTATAATTCCCTTCAATAAGCTATTTTCTTGCTCAAGTGTAACTTGGCTAAGAGAATCATTAGTGGAATCAAGAGAACTACTAGAAGCAACAATATTGGGTTTGACATTATTATTGTTACTACTAGAGGAAGGATCTTTCCTGTACTTGTTACTAGACTTGACTTGAGGCATGTAAGTAGATAAGAGTAAACGCTTGGCAATGTAAGAAGAACTTTTCTTACGAAGATCATCATTGATTGCCTTTAAGAACTCATGCTCTTGCTCAAGATTTAGCTTTTCAAAGCGTAACTTCTCATGAGCTCTTAAAAGTTCTCGATGGTCTTCGAAGATAGTTTCATGAGCTAACTTAAGAGTGTTTAGTTCTTTAGTTAGAAGCTCAATCTTCTCCTTATCATTGTCATTCGTTTTATCTTGATTAGCATGATTATTGACGTTTCATCATAGTATTCATCACTAGAGTTTTCAACAAGTAAATCATCATCCATAAGCAAGTCATCTTCATCACTATTGAAATCAACATACTCGGGATGTGTTACCTTTGGACCTTTGGCCATGAAGCATCTTCCAACTCCTTCATTTGTTGAGTCAAATATGTCATAGGAGTTGGTTGATACAAGTGCTAGATCGGCAACACCTTCGTCTTGAGTATATTTGGAGTCGGAGTGATAGCTTCTCTCGGAGTCGGAGCCGGATACCCATTCACCAACATGAGCTTGATGTCTTCGTTTTGTGTAGCTCCTTGATGACTTGTCCTTCCTCTTCAAATCCTTGCTTCTCCGTGAGGGTCTTCATTCATAACGATCATCTCTACTCCTCCTTTGTCTTGGTGGTGATTCTTCTCTTTTGCTTCTTCTTTTTAGAGAGTCTTCTCTTCTTTTGTAGGCTGTCGTACACTCATTGGAATAGTGTCCGGGTCTCCCACAATTGTAGCAATTTCGCTCTCGACTAGAAGATCTTTTGTCATTGTAGGACTTTGACTTGGAGCTTCTTTCTTTGCTTCTACTCTTGTAGAATTTGTTGAAGTTCTTCACCATTAAGCTCAATTCTTCATTGAAGGTTTGTTTCTCACTTGATGATGTGGGGGCTTCACTTGAGGCTTTGTAAGCACCACTTGACTTGTTGTGAAGTTCCTCCTTATCCTTGAGTGACATCTCATGAGCAACAATTCTTCCGATGACTTCCGTTGGCTTGAGATCTTTGTAGTTTGGCATCATTTGGATCAATGTGCACACGGTATCATACTTTCCATCCAATGCTCTTAGGATCTTCTTGATGATGAATTTGTCGGTCATCTCTTCACTCCCTAAGCCGGCAATCTCATTTGTGATAAGTGCAAGCCTAGAGTACATTTCAGCAACACCTTCACCATCCTTCATTTTGAACTTGTCAAGCTGACTTTGGAGCACATCCAACTTGGATTCCTTGACGGAGTCGGTACCTTCATGCATATCAATCAAGGTATCCCAAATTTCCTTTGCATTCTCAAGGCGGTTGATTTTGTTGAATTCTTGAGGCACAATCCGTTGAAGAGGATATCACAAGCTTGAGCGTTGTATTGCAACATCTTCAATTCATCCGCTAGCTTCACGGTTTAGTTCTCTCCCATCAAAGAATTCACCTTGCAAGCCAATACACACAATAGCCCAAGCGGCGGGTTATGTCCAAGAATATGCATTTTCATCTTATGCTTCCAACTAGCAAAATTAGTACCATCAAAGTAAGGACCTCTACGGTGATAATTTCCCTCACTAGACGCCATACTCTCCTAGGTTCTGGAACCAAGGCTATGACCACCAAAAGCTATGGAAATCAAAGCAAATGGAGACCAAAGCTCTGATACCACTTGTAGGACCTTGAAGTATGTCTAGAGGGGGGGGTGATTAGACTACTTGACCAATTAAAAACTTAGCCTTTTCCCAATTTTAGAGTTTGGCAGATTTTAGCTATCTTAGGACAAGTCAAGCAATCATCACAAAATTCAAGCAAGCATGCAAAGAGTATATGAGCAGCGGAAATTAAAGCATGCAACTTGCAAGAAAGTAAAGGGAAGGGTTTGGAGGATTCAAACGCAATTGGAGACACGGATGTTTTTTGGCGTGGTTCCAATAGGTGGTGCTATCGTACATCCACGTTGATGGAGACTTCAACCCACGAAGGGTAACGGTTGCGCGAGTCCACGGAGGGCTCCACCCACGAAGGGTCCACGAAGAAGCAACCTTGTCTATCCCACCATGGCTGTTGCCCACAAAGGACTTGCCTCACTAACGGTAGATCTTCACGAAGTAGGCGATCTCCTTGCCCTTACAAACTCCTTGGTTCAACTCCACAATCTTGTCGGAGGCTCCCAAGTGACACCTAGCCAATCTAGGAGACACCACTCTCCAAGAAGTAATAAATGGTGCGTTGATGATGAACTCCTTGCTCTTGTGCTTCAAATGATAGTCTCCCCAACACTCAACTCTCTCTCATAGGTTTTGGATCTGGTGGAAAGAAGATTTGAGTGGAAAGCAACTCGGGGAAGGCTAGAGATCAAGATTCATATGGTAGAAATGGAATACCTTGGCCTCAACACATGAGTAGGTGGTTCTCTCTCAGAAATGGTAAGTTGGAAGTGTAGGTTTGTTCTGATGGCTCTCTCCATGAATGAAGAGGAGGTGGAGGGGTATATATAGCATCCACACAAAATCTAACCGTTACACACAATTTACCAAACTCGGTGGGACCGATTCAACAGACTCGGTCGGACCGATTTAGTAAACCTAGTGACCGTTAAGATTTTCGGTGGGACCGACATGCAACTCGGTAGGACCGATATGGTTAGGATTAGGGCATAACGTAATCTCGGTGAGACCGATTACACAAACTTGGTGAGACCGATTTTGGTAATAAGCTTTCCAGAGAGTTAGTCAGGTAACTCGGTGGGACCGATTTGCTCTTTTCGGTGAGACCGAAATGTTACAAAAGGGAAATAGAGAGTTTACATTGCAATCTCGGTGGGACCGATCGCTCACTTTGGTTAGACCGAAACGTTACGAAGGGAAACAGAGAGATTACAATCCCATCTCAGTGAGACCGAGATCCCTATCGGTAGGACCGATTTGCCTAGGGTTTGTGGTAGTGGCTATGACATCCAAACTCGGTGGCGCCGGATAGAAAGAATTAGTGGGGCCAAGTTTGACTTTAGGTTTAGGTCATTTGTGGATGTGAGAAAGTAGTTGAGGGTATTTGGAGCATATCACTAAGCACATGAAGCAAGATGCTCATTAAGCAACACCTCATCCCTCCTTGATAGTATTGGCTTTTCCTATAGACTCAATGTGATCTTGGATCACTAAAATATAAAATGAAGAGTCCTGAGCTTTTGAGCTTGAGCCTATCCTTTGTCATTAGTATTTTGAGGGATCCACTTTCATCATCCATGCCATGCCATTCATTGAGCTTTCCTGAAATGATAGTCTTGGAATAGCATTAGCTCAATGAGCTATATGTTGTTATGAATTACCAAAACCACCTAGGGATAGTTGCACTTTCAATCAGCATCTCTAGAGTATCCTCAGCAAGGTCTTCATCACTGGACAAATCAATAATATTTTCTTTATTCCTCATAATGCTAGTTAGCGTCAGATCATGACCAGATATCTTCATGGGCTTGACTTCTTGGTCCTCTTGGAGATGCGGATGATCTTTATCTTGCACAATCGGATTTAGGAGGTGTAGTTTTCACAAGCTTCACTCTTGAAGCTTTTGGTGCAGTAGGAGGCTTTGAAGCCTTAGACTTCTTCTTCGGCTTCGGTGACTCGGGAGCATCTTTAGAATCAACTTCTGCAACAGATTGTTCTATTGTGGCCCTTTGGGCAGCAATATGGGATAGGAGCCCATCAGAGTCATTGAAGGGGCCAATCCTATTCTGATTGGCTTCATGACTGCCATCCGGCCTTGGAGCTGATGGGCCAGGATTGAAGTCAACTCCCAGTTCCTTCTTGTTCTGCAAAGCTGAAGATCTTGCGAATTGAAGATTCTGCTCAAATAAATCATCATCACGACACCATCGAAGACTTGAGGCGTCACCATTGTCTAGCTATGGTCCTCTGACCATGCAAGGATAGAATCCCTGTGCAATGGCTTCAGCCTTTGTTCTGGGGTGTAGCTTCTTGTAGACAATATCGGCCCATGGTGGCCTAACTGCATTTTTCTTTGCGTACTACTCTGTGACAAAATTGTGCAGAAACCATTGTTCAGCCCAGTATCTGCGAATCCATTGGACTCGAGTCTTGCGTTCCCCGTATGTTTCCTTTGGGTCAGACTTGCATTGCTCATAAATATCTGGGGGCAAGTCCATAGCAGTGTTGCCACGGTGCTGTCTGCCACCCCTCTTTCCGTACTTGCTTGATGCCATTGGACTTAACCTGAAAGGCTTCAAGACAGTGTTTGGCTTCAATCTACTGGTCAGACAGGAACTGGCTTCAGGTGAGTCTATATGCCGCTGTAAGAACTCTGCAAATGAATGCAGACTATGAGAACCAAGGGATTCCCCCAACATGTACCTGTGACAGCATTAGAGATGTGTGGGAAGGGGAAGAGGTTGTATGCATTCTCAGAAGATTTTGAAGATAAATCAGTTTGAAGACATTGGCCTCACAATGCAAAGACATTCACTTATTTGAAGTGAGTTGGTTCCAGATTTGTATGAATCCATGAATAAGTACAAGTGAGGAATCTAACTAGTTTGAGGCATAAGTGAATATACTTGCAAGTTATGAGATGCTGAAACAGAAGGAAGTGTAGAAACTACTTTTGGAAGATGTTGACAGATTCAACGAATCAAACATGTGGTAAAAAGTGAGTTTTAATTACTGCACGAAGAACTGCTAGACGAGGCAATGTGGATGCCGAGTAGTACAATCTCCCGCACCCTAACTTGGCGGCGAAAGACACCTACGGCGACGGCAGAGAAGACGAGGTTCGCGGCCGGCATGAAGACGATGTCGGGGCAGTTGCGGCAGCTAAGCGCTTCGACTCCGGTGGCGACGGAAGCTAGCGGCGGCGCTAGGGTTCGAGCGAGATGGCGAGGTAGGAGAAGAGATGATGACCGCGCGGGGTGGAAGAATTTATAAGGAGGAGGCGGCGCGGCACAATTACGTAGGTGCCCCTGGCGGTTCACATCTAGATGACACGTGGCAGGCATGCAACTTATTGAGAGTTGAGTCATGTTCCCACGAGCGCCTGGACTGTCGGGTGGTCATTCCGGCTTCTCCGATTTTCAGGGAGTCATGTACCTAGGATAGGGTCATAGACCTGATCTAAGTACCCTACCCAAGGACACCATTATTAGAAGGGACTACCTTCCAGTCGACAAAGGAGGACTCCACTCGACAGACTCGAAGGACCCGACCACGAAGATGCACTCGACCACTAGAAGGTCAAGAAGCACTCTGTACCGTAACGGTCTGTAATTAAGTAGACTTTATGGTATTTAAGACACTTTATATGGGGCGTTACCAATAACGCCCCATACTTAATGTACTTTAAACCCTGCATTACTGAGGGCCGGAGGGGGCTGGCAGGCACTATATAAGCCACCCCCCACCTCAGTGTAAAGGGTTCGCACCCCTGTAATCCTTATACGCATAATCCACTCGACCGCCTCCGGGCTCCGAGACGTAGGGCTATTACTTCCTCCGAGAAGGGCCTGAACTCGTACATCTCCTGTGTTTACAACTGTTCCATAGCTAGGACCTTGCCTCTCCATACCTACCCCCACTCTCTTGTCGGACTTAGAACCACGACGGTTGGCGCCACCGTGGGGCAGGTGTCTTAGCGATTTTTGGAGGAGTTGCAGTTCTTAGTACTTTCATCATGGTTCTTTGGTGGAGTTTTGGTCGAGGGTCGTGAGATCCGTCTCGGCGCCTCACCTTCATTCTTGTGACGACTCCGCTTGGCTCCAAGAGGCTCCACTCGGCGTTGATCGCTCCCGTCCATGATGCGGCGCATTTTCGCGCATGTGTCTGTGGTGTTCTGCTGCGACAACCGTCGACCCCTTATCGGTCGACTCCCCTATCGGCCACCCTCCCGGTCTCCCACCAGCACAAGCGCTCTGGTCGGTCGAGGCTCCAGCGGTGGGTAAGGCACGCGGTGGCTCGCCAGACGGCCGCCGCTCAAGTTGCGGCTATCGAGCCCGACGAATCCCTCTACGGCCTGTTCGATCGTCGGCCGCTCGTAGAACTACATCCGAGTCGCGATAGCGATGATCCGGCGGCGAAATCTTGATGGTCAGCGGACCTCGCAGTCCTCCCCGCCGCCCGCGAAGGCGGAGTAGGCAGTGGAGGCGACCCGCACAAGGCCACGAAGAGTACCAACTGAGCCACTCAATTCTCTGCAAAGAGAAGAGCCCCGCAGAACATGGATGCCACGCATACTCCCATCGCGGAGAAACCCGAGGCTCGCGCCTTGGAGGAGGCACGTTTGTAACTTGGCTGAACGCGCTCGCCAGAAAAATCTTCAGCGAGCACTCGGCGATGGCAGCGCAACGAGCACCGACGCATGTCGGCGTCGGCTCTTCCCGCCGACTTCGGTATCTCGAACCCGATTCAGAATTTAGCAGCCGCAACCCGTATAGCGAGAATCCATCCAGGCCTCTCGGTCGGAAGTGGCGGAGGCTTGATGCAGAATCGAAGATTTGCTCCGAGCAGCGGGAGATCGAAATTCAGCCGTGTCGCGATCGCGCAGCAAATTCCTGATCGACCCGTCGCTGCGAATACGGTTCAGTCGGCTCAAAGCCCTAGATCGCCTCTGCGGCGTGAAGGACGCGAGAATCGGCGAGACCAGTATGGTGACCGACACGATCGTGATGATAGGCGTCGAGTACCCACTCCTCCTCCGAGAGGTGGGTCTTACGCTCCTCGGCAGCAGGACGACAGGCGTCAACTCAGTGTGGGGCGAAGAGCTCCAGTCGACCCCCGGGAACTAGGCTTCGACGCATGATCAATCATCGTGCAAGGCTTGGTCGACCGAAACAGAGCCCATCGGGGCGGCCCCGACAGAGATCGCCCTGGCGATTGAGTGCATGTTTACGGTCGAGAATGTTTCAGCGAGGGCTATCGAGCGCGGTATTCCCCCAACCGGGTTGGCAACCGAGTAAGCAAGTTCCTTTGGTGAGTCTAAGCACGAAACCTGGCTTGAGGACTACCGAGTGGCAGTTCATATTGGTGGTGGGAATGACGAGGTGGCTATGAAGCATTTGCCCCTCATGTTAGAAGGTTCTGCCAGAGCATGGTTGAATCAGTTACCTCCTAGCAGCATTTACACTTGGGAAGACTTGTCCCGAGTATTCATCAGAATATTTGAAGGAACTTGCAAGCGACCAGCTGGATTGACAGAGCTGCAAGTCTGTGTGCAGAAGACGAATGAGACTCTCAGAGAGTATATTCAGAGATGGATCACTTTGCATCATACCGTGGAGAACGTGTCTGACCATCAGGCAGTCTGCGCCTTCAAGGATGGTGTCAAGAACAGAGAATTGAGTTTGAAGTTTGGTCCATGCGGAGACATGACCCTGAGTCGGATGCTGGAGATTGCTACCAAGTACGCCAACGGCGAAGAGGAAGACCGACTCCGAAGCGGCAATTACAAGCCGAGTCAGTCGGAGAAGGGAAATACCGATCGGAAGCGAAGCGGAAGCCGAACCAGCAGCTCTGGAGAGGCTCGCCATAACTTCGAGGAAAGTTCAAAGGAAACCTAAAGGATCACGGAACCCTAAGAAGGTGAAGGATAAGGAAGGAAACGACGTGATGGATATGCCGTGTCACATCCACACGAAGAAAGATGAAGAGGGCAACATCATTTACGAAGCATACCACTACTTTGTGTCGACTCCTGATCTAGCAGTTCCAAGGAAAACAGTCCAAGGACAAGGAAAAGGAGTCAGACAAGGCCGAAGACAAGGAGGACAGTGAGGGAGGATATCCGCATGTCAACTCCACTCTGATGATCTTCGCAGATGTGGAAAGCAAGAGCCGACTGAAGGTCATTAACCGTGAGGTGAACATGGTTGCCCCAGCGAAACCAAGTTATCTGAGATGGTCCCAAACACCCATCACATTCGACCAGTCTGATCACCCGACTCATATTGCCACCCTTGGGAGGCAAGACTTGGTGGTCGACCCAGTCGTCGAAGGCACTCGACTGATGAAAGTGCTGATGGACGGCGGTAGTGGGCTGAACTTGTTATATGCAGACACACTGAAAGGAATGGGCATTCCGATGTCCCGACTGAGCACTAGTAACATGAGCTTTCATGGAGTTATACCAGGAAAAAAGGCCGAGTCACTCGGCCTAATAGCTCAGGACGTGGTGTCTGGTGATTCAAAACATTTTCGCAAGGAGAAGTTGACGTTTGAGGTCGTGGATTTTCAGAGCGCGTACCACACCATTTTGGGGAGACCAGCTTATGCACGGTTCATGGCTCGACCATGTTACGTGTACCTCAAACTGAAGATGCCCGGCCCCAAAGGAGTGATCACTGTCACCGGTGATCGGAAAAAGGCAGAAGAGTGTTTTCAGAATGGCTCAAAGATTGCCGATTCCCAGGTGACAGCGGTCGAGTTTGAAGAATATAAGCAAAACGCAGATCCGAGTGATTTGCTGCGATCCAAGAAGCCCGCCACAGAATCTGCATTTCAGTCGTCCAGTGAGACAAAACCTGTCCACATTCATCCGACCGACCCCAATGCAGCCCCGACCCACATCTCCACAACACTCGACCCGAAATAGGAAGAAGCGCTCATCCAGTTCCTCTGTGAGAACTGGGACATTTTTGCATGGAAGCCAGCTGACATGCCAGGTGTTCCTAGGGGACTGGCTGAGCATCGTCTTAGAGTCGACTCATCAGCAAAACCAGTTAAAGAGCATCTTCGGCGGTCCGCCGTTCAGAAGAGAAAGGCTATTGGTGAGGAAGTGGCTCGACTGTTGGCGGCAGGATTTATCCGAGAGATATACCACTCCGAGTGGCTCGCTAATGTTGTCATGGTTCCTAAGAAGGACAACTCACTCCAAATGTGCATTGATTTCAAGCACATCAATTGGGCCTGCCCGAAAGATCATTTTCCTCTCCCTCGCATTGATCAAATTGATGACTCGACCGCAGGATGCGAGAGGTTGTCTTTTCTAGACGCCTATTCCGGGTACCATCAGATCCGTCTGTACGGGCCCGATGAAATAAAAACAGCTTTCATCACTCCATTCGGGTGCTTCTGCTATATCACCATGCCATTCGGCCTCAAGAATGCCGGAGCCACGTTTATCACGAATGATTGAAGTGTTTGCTCACTCAAATCAGTCGGAATGTGGAAGCGTATATGGATGATATCGTGGTCAAGTCACGAAAAGGTTCCGACCTGCTGAGTGACCTCGCCGAAACATTTGCCAACCTCAGAAGGTATGATATCAAGCTCAATCCATCAAAGTGCACATTCGGAGTTCCTGGTGGCAAGTTACTTGGCTTTCGTTTACGAGCGAGGATCGACGATAATCCGAGAAGATCGGCACTATTCTCCGAATGAAACGCATACATGCGAGTGCACGATGTCGAGCTTCTTGGATGCTTGGCGCATTAAGTCGATTCATCTCACGACTCGGTGAAAAGGCATTGCCTCTTTACCGATGATGAAGAAAGCGGACAAGTTCGAGTGGACTCGAAGCGATGCAGCGTTCTTGAGCTAAAAGCTCTGCTCTCCACCCAGCTGGTGCTTGCTGCTCCAATCGATAAAGAGCCTCTGTTGCTTCATATCGCAGCCACAGGACAAGTCGTCGATCTGATACTTACGGTCGGCGGGAAGAAGAAGGAAAGCCTTCAAAGTTCAGCGCCAGATGTACTATCTCGTGCGAAGTTTTAACTCCATCAAGCAAAGATACCCTCATTATCGAAGCTTGTGTATGGGATATACATGACCACGAAGAAGGTTGCTCACTATTTCTCTGATCATTCCATCATAGTCATCAGCGACGCTCCACTTTCGAGAGATTCTGCTGTGAGAGATGCAACTGGTCGAGTGTCCAAATGGGCGATTGAACTTCTTCCCTTGATATCAAGTTTGAGGCAAAAAAGCCATTAAGTCCCGAGCAATAGCAGATTTCCTCGCCGAGTGGATTGAACAACAGCAGCCGATGAAGTTCACTCGGAGCATTGGACCATGTTCTTTGATGGCTCTAAGATCTTGAATGGTTCCGGTCTTTGGGGTGGTCTTGGTTTCCCCAAAGGAGATAAGCTCGGATATGTGCTCGATTCACTTTGATTTCTCCAACAAGGAGGCAGATCTGAGGCCCTTACGTATGGGTTGCGCATGGCCATTTCACTCAGCGTCCGTCGCCTTATGGTTTATGGCGACTTCGGTTTAGTGGTCAACCAAGTGATGAAGGAGTGGGGCGTGAGAAGCCCAGCCATGACCGGATCTTGCAATGCAGTGAGGAAGCCGGAAAAGAAGTTTGAGGGTTAGAGCTCCATCACATACCCGACTAAAAAATCAAGCGGTGATGATCTAGCAAAAATAGTTTCCAAGAGAAAGCCATTCCAGTGGTGTGTTCTTGGAGCATATCCATACTCCATCGATCAAAGAAGATCCTTTCACGAAGAAGCTCCACAGCCCAAGAGTGCCACAGATCCGGTGAGGTTGAGGTCCCAGCGGTGGTCGAGTTGGTCATGGAGGTCTTAGTGGTCATTCCCGATGGACAGTTCCATATATCGCATATATCACGAGAAAAGAGCTCCGGAGGATGAGGAGGAGGCTCGACGGATCGTCCGTCGATCCAAAGCCTTCTACCGTAATCAAAGGACGGTTATGCGAGAGAGCGCGATGGAGTTGGTCGGAAGTGCATAACGCCGAAGAAGGTCGAATCATCCTTGATGATATCCACTCGGGACCTGTGGTCATCATCGTCCTCTCGGACCATCATGGCCAAAGCATCTTGAGCAGGATTTCTTGGCCAAAGGCGAATGAGATGGCAAAGGAAATAGTGGACAAGTCGAAGGATGTCAATTCTACTCAAATATGTCACACAAGCTGCGTCGACTCAAAGACCATTCCACTCGTCGTCCCTTCGGTATGGGGGTTGGATATGGTCGGCCCCTTGAGAACAGGTCGAAGCGGTTTCACGCATGTATTGGTGGCGATCGACAAGTTCACCAAGTGGATCGAGGCAAAACCCATCAAGAACCTTGACTCGATCTTCTGTTAGCTTCATCGAGGCGATATTTAGATATGGAGTCCCGCACAACATCATTACAGATAACGGGTCGAACTTTGACTCAGAGGAATTCAGGGATTTCTGCAACTCTCAAGGCACACGAGTCGACTACGCTTCAGTCGCCCATCCACAGTCGAATGGACAAGCAGAGCGAGCCAATGGCCTGATCCTCAAAGGGTTGAAACCCCGACTGATGCGTGATCTCAAACATGCGGCTGGAGCATGGGTCGACGAACTTCCCTCGGTGCTTTGGGGACTGCGGACCACGCCTAATCGGTCGACCGGGAGAACTCCATTCTTCTTGGTCTATGGAGCTGAAGCAGTTTTGCCGAGTGATCTTCTCCACAATGCTCCTCGGGTTGAACTCTACAACGAAGCAGAAGCTGAACAAGCGCGGCAGGACGCAGTCGACCTTTTAGAGGAGGAAAGGGAGATGGCCTTGATCCGATCGACCATCTACCAACAAGACTTGCGTCGCTTCCACGCCAGAAATGTGAAGAGTCGAGCCTTCCAGGAAGGAGATTTAGTTCTTCGAGTGGATCAACAGAAACAACACAAGCTTGCTCCTTCTTGGGAAGGACCCTTCATCGTCACTAAAGTTCTCCTGGCAGACATACCGCATCTACAACATCAAGCACAATATCGATGAGCCCCGGCTTGGGCAGCGAGCTACTCCGCCCATTTACATAAAGTTTTCACTCGGACGAGTTGTAATAAAATATACATAGTTCATGGATTACAAAATAATAGTGTCATAATTTCTCCATAATTTTTGTCACTTTTTATTTGTCCAATAAAATCTTCCCCTCAGTGGGTGACTTAACTGCGAATCCGTTTCGCCTAAGTTTGTAAAAAATCGTTGTCGAGTGATGAGCCAGACTCCCACTCGGAAGGCTTAGCTGCGAATCCGTTTCGCCTAAGTTTAAAGAAAATCCTACCGAGTGGTGAGCCAGACTCCCACTCGGAGGCTTAGCTGCAGTCCAAGTACTCGCCTAAGTTTAATAAAATCCTGCCGAGTGGTGAGCCAGACTCCCAGTCGGGGGCTTAGCTGCAGTCCAAGTACTCGCCTAAGTTTAAATAAAATCCTACCGAGTGGTGAGCCAGACTTCCACTCGGAGGCTTAGCTGCAGTCCAAGTACTCGCCTAAGTACAAGTACAACGTGCGCTTGCAAGGAGGACAAAGTGCAGGTCGACTGCGACCCTCTCCTCTGAGCTACGCCATAAGTACAATGTGCGGTCGTAAGGAGGACGAGGTGCAGGTCGACTGCGACCCTCTCCTACAAGCTACGCCACAAGTACAATGTGCGGTCATAAGGAGGACGAGGTGCAGGTCGACTGCGACCCTCTCCTCCGAGCTACGCCACAAGTACAATGTGCGGTCGTAAGTAGGACAAGGTGCAGGTCGACTGCGACCCTCTCCTCCGAGCTACGCCACAAATACAACGTGCGCTCGCAAGGAGGACGAGGTGCAGGTCGACTGCGTCCCTCTCCTCCGAGCTACGCCACAAATACAACATGCGCTCGCAAGAAGGACGAGGTGCAGGTCAACTGCGTCCTTCTCCTCTGAGCTACGCCACAAGTACAACGTAAAAATCCTACTGAGTGAAAAGCAAACCTCTCACTCGGGGGCTTAGCTGCAGCCCAGTGCTCGCCTAAGGTATAAAAATCCTACCGAGTGAAGAGCAAACTTCTCACTCGGAGGCTTAGCTGCAGCCTAGTGCTCGCCTAAGGTATAAAAACCCTGCCGAGTGAAGAGCAGACCTCTCACTCGGGGGCTTAGTTGCAGCCCAGCGCTCGCCTAAGAAATAAAAATCCTACCGAGAGAAGAGCAAACCTCTCACTCGGGGGCTTAGCTGCAGCCCAGTGCTCGCCTAAGGTATAAAAATCCTACCGAGAGAAGAGCAAACCTCTCACTTGGGGGCTTAGCTGCAGCCCAGTGCTCGCCTAAGGTATAAAAATCCTACCGAGTGAAGAGCAAACCTCTCACTCGGGGGCTTAGCTGCAGCCCAGTGCTCGCCTAAGTGAATTAAAGAGAAAGTCGATTGTAGTAGGCACCTTGCTTTAAAACCTGCAAAAGACATTTCAAGCCAAAAACAAGTGTATTCAAACGTCGAATCCAAGTTCAGATGGATACCTAAGGGAACCGAAGGTGCTCAGGCAATAAGCCTGTTAAAGTTTATCGGTTACAAAATCACTCGGCATACCGAGGCAAATTTAAAGTGTCGAGCTCAAAGAAGTTTTTTACCCCTCCTGTGGAGGGCTGGAAGGTGCAACAAACTCGTCAAGGTCAATTCCGTCCGCGATCCGAGTGGCAGTAGCAATGAAGGTCTCCATGAAGGACCTGAAGTCGTGCTTCTTGGTGTTGGCCACCCGAATAGCCGCCAACTTATCTTCTCGCGCGTCCTTGCAGTGGACTCGAGCCAGACACAGAGCAACATCTGCGCCACACCTCACAGAGGACTTTTTCCACTCCACACTCGACCAGAAGCGTGTTCGGTCGAGCCACGAAGACTTCGAGGTGGCTTACGGAGCGTCTCCACAGGCCAAAGCGTCTTTGTCGATGCGGGAAGTGGCGACTTTCAGCCTTGCAAGATAGTCAACAACAGCAGCAATGCGGGACTCAAGTCGGAACACGTTCATGGCAACTTCATCGTTCACTGGAGAGTTGACATGAAGGAAATATGCCCTAGAGGCAATAATAAAGTTATTATTTATTTCCTTATTTCATGATAAATGTTTATTATTCATGCTAGAATTGTATTAACCGAAACATAATACATGTGTGAATACATAGACAAGCAGTGTCACTAGTATGCCTCTACTAGACTAGCTTGTTAATCAAAGATGGTTAAGTTTCCTAACCATAGACAAAGGGTTGTCATTTGATTAACAAGGTCACATCATTAGTTGAATGATCGATTGACATGACCCATTCCATTAGCTTAGCACCCGATCGTTTAGTATGTTGCTATTGCTTTTAACCATGACTTATACATGTTCCTATAACTATGAGATTATGCAACTCCCTTTACGGAGGAACACTTTGGGTACTACCAAGCGTCACAACGTAATCGGGTGATTATAAAGGAGTACTACAGTGTCTCCAAAGGCGGATGTTGGGTTGGCGTATTTGAGATTAGGATTTGTCACTCCGATTGTCGGAGAGGTATCTCTGGCCCTCTCCGTAATGCACATCACTTAAGCCTTGCAAGCATTACAACTAATGAGTTAGCTGTGAGATGATGTATTATGGAGCGAGTAAAGAGACTTGCGTAACGAGATTGAACTAGGTATTGGATACCGACGATCGAATCTCGGGCAAGTAACATACCGATGACAAAGGGAACAACGTATGTTGTTATGCGGTCTGACCGATAAAGATCTTCGTAGAATATGTAGGAGCCAATATGGGCATCCAGGTTCCGCTATTGGTTATTGACCGAGGCGTGTCTCGGTCATGTCTACATTGTTCTCGAACCGTAGGGTCCGCACGCTTAAGGTTTCGATGGCGGTTATATTATGAGTTTGTGTATTTTGATGTACCAAGGAGTTGAGTCCGGATGTGATCACGGACATGACGAGGAGTCTCGAAATGGTCGAGACATAAAGATTGATATATTGGGCGGCTATATTCGGACACGGAAAGGTTCGGAAGTTTCGGAGAAAACCGGAGTCTTGGAGGGTTACTGGAACCTCCGGGAAAGTAATGGGCCTTATTGGGCCAAGAGGAGAGAGAGGGCAGCGCCGAGGTGGCGCGCCCTCCCCAGGGGAGTCGAATAGGACAAGGAGGCGCGGCCCCCTTTCCTCTCCCTCTCCTTTCCTTCCTTCCCCTTCCTCCTTCCTAGTTGGACTAGGAAAGGGAGTCCTACTCCCACTAGGAGGAGGACTCCCCCCTCCTGGCGCGCCTCCTAGGGCCGGCCGGCCCTCCCCTTGCTCCTTTATATCTGAGGGCAGGGGCACCCTAGAACACACAAGTTGATCCTTGAGATCGTTCCTTAGCCGTGTCGGTGCTCCCTCCACCATAATCCACCTCGGTCATATCGTTGCGGTGCTTAGGCGAAGCCTGCGTCGATAGAACATCAAGATCGTCCTGCCACGCCGTCGTCTTGTGGAACTCTCTCCCGGAGCTTTGCTGGATCGGAGCCGAGGAGCGTCACCGAGCTGTCGTGTGTCAAGAACTTCGGGCGCCGAATAACTTGGCGCTGGGATCGGTTGGATCGCGAGGAGAACGTCGACTACTTCCTCTACGTTGTGATCGCTTCGCCGGTCTCGAGTGCGTAGACAACACTCTCCCCTCTCGTTGCTATACATCACCATGATCTTGCGTGTGCGTAGGAAATTTTTGAAATTACTACATTCCCCAACAAGGGTATCGAGCCAGGTTTTTATGGTTTGATGTTTTGCACGAGTAGAACACAAGTGAGTTGTGGACGATACAAGTCATACTGCCTACCGACATGTCATACTTTGGTTCAGCGGTATTGTGAGATGAAGCGGCCGGACCGACATTACGCGTGACGCTTCGCGAGACTGGTTTCACCGTTCGAGCACTCGTGCTTAAAGGTGACCGGCGGGTGTCTGTCTCTCTCACTTTAGTTGAACCGAGTATGTCTCGCCCGGTCCTTGAGAAGGTTAAAACGAGTCTATTTGACGAAGTATCATTGTGGTTTTGATCGTGGGTGAGATTGGTTCTTGCTTAAGCCCGTAGCAGCCACGTAAAATTTGCAACAACAAAGTAGAGGACGTCTAACTTGTTTTTGCAGGGCATGTTGTGATGTGATATGGTCAAGGCGTGATGCTATATTTTATTGTATGAGATGATCATGTTTTGTAACGAAGTTATCGACAATGGCTGGAGCCATATGGTTGTCGCTTTATTGTATGAAATGCAAGCATACTGTAATTGCTTTACTTTATCACTAAGCGGTAGCGATAGTCGTAGAAGCAATAGGTGGCGTGGCGACAACGATGCTACGATGGAGATCAAGGTGTCGCGCCGGTGGCGATGGTGATCACGACGGTGCTTGAGATGGAGATCACAAGCACAAGATGATGATGGCCATATCATATCACTTATATTGATTGCATGTGATGTTTATCCTTTATGCATCTTATCTTGCTTTGATTGACGGTAGCATTTTAAGATGATCTCTCACTAAAATTATCAAGTAGTGTTCTCCACGAGTATGCACCGTTGCCAAAGTTAAATCGTGCCGAGACACCACGTGATGATCGGGTGTGATAAGCTCTCGTCCATCTACAGCGGGTGCAAGCCAGTTTTGCACACGCGAATACTCGAGTTATACTTGACGAGCCTAGCATATGCGAGATATGGCCTCGGAACACGGAGACCGAAAGGTCGAGCGTGAATCATATAGTAGATATGATCAACATAAGATGTTCACCATTGAAAACTACTCCATCTCACGTGATGATTGGTTATGGTTTAGTTGATTTGGATCACGTGATCACTTAGATGACTAGAGATGTATGTCTAAGTGGGAGTTCTTAAGTAATATGATTAATTGAACTTAAATTTATCATGAACTTAGTACTGATAGTATCTTGCTTGTCTATGTTTGTTTGTAGATAGATGGCTCGTCTTTGTTGTTCCGTTGAATTTTAATGCGTTCCTTGAAAGCAAAGTTGAAAGATGATGGTAGCAATTACGGATTGGTCCGTAACTCGAGGATTATCCTCATTGCTGCCTGAAAGAGTTACGTCTGGATGCACCGCTGGGTGCGAACTGCTTCTGATCTGGCCGCGGCGTTAAGAACGTCTGGCGAGCAAAGCGATGACTACTCTATAGTTTAGTGTGCCATGCTTTACGGCTTAGAACCGGGTCTTCAACGGCGTTTTGAGCGTCATGGAGCATATGAGATGTTCCAGAGTTGAAGTTGATATTTCAACAGAATGCCCGATTGAGAGATATGAAGTCTCCAATAAGTTCTATAGCTGCAAGATGGAGGAGAATGGAGTGCATTAGTGAGCATATCCTCGGAATGTCCGGGTATTACAATCACTTGACTCAAGCGGGAGTTAATCTTCCGGATGATTGTGTCATTGATGAAATTCTTCAATCACGCCACCAAGCTACAAAGGCTTCATGATGAACTATAATATGCAAGGGTTAGTAAAGACTATACCGAGCTCTTCGCAATGCTAAAGGCTGCGGAGGTATAAATCAGAAGGAGCATCAAGTGTTGATGGTCAATAAGACCACTAGTTTCAAGAAGAAAGGCAAAGGGAAGAAGAAGGGAACTTCAAGAAGAACAGCAAGCAAGTTGCTGCTCGGAGAAAAACCCAAGTTTGGACCTAAACCTGAAATCGAGTGCTTCTCTGCAAGCGGTCGTCCTTTGAAGCGAAACTGCCCCAAGTATTTGGCGGATAAGAAGGATGGTAAGGTGAACAAAGGTATATGTGATATATATGTTATTGATGTGTACCTTACTAGAGCTCGCAGATAGCACTGGTATTTGATCTGGTTACATTGCTAATATTTGCAACTCGAAGCAGGGGACTACGGATTAGCGAACACCGCAAAGGGCGAGGTGACGATGCGCTGGGGAAATGGTTCCAAAGTCGATGTGATCGCGGTCGACACGCTACCTCTACATCTACCTTGGGATTAGTTTTAGACCTAAATAATTGTTATTTGGTGCGGCGTTGAGCATGAACATTATATCTGGATCTTGTTTGATGCGAGGCGGTTATTCATTTAAATCGAGAGAATAATGGTTGTTCTATTTATATGAGTAATATCTTTTATGGTCATGCACCCTTGAAGAGTGGTCTATTTTGATGAATCTCGATAGTAGTGATACACATATTCATAATGTTGAAACCAAAAGATGCAGAGTTGATAATGATAGTGCAACTTATTTGTGGCACTCGCCGTTTAGGTCATATCGGTATAAAGCGCATGAAGAAACTCCATCTTGATGGACTTTTGGAGTCACTTGATTATGAATCACTTGGCACTTATGAACCGTGCCTCATGGGCAAGATGACTAAAACCCGTTCTCGGTACTATGGAGAGAGCAACAGATTTGTTGGAAATCATACATACGAGATGTATGTGGTCCGATGAATGTTGAGGCTCGTGGCGGATATCGTTATTTTCTCACCTTCACGGATGATTTAAGCGAGATATGGGTATATCTACTTAATGAAACATAAGTCTGAAACATTTGAAAAGTTCAAAGAATTTCAGAGTGATGTTGAAAATCATCGTAATAAGAAAATAAAATTTCTACGATCGATCGTGGAGGTGAATATTTGAGTTCTGAGTTTGGTCTACATTTGAAACAATGCGGAATAGTTTAGCAACTCACGCCACCGGAACACCACAGCGTAATGGTGTGTCCGAGCGTCGTGTCGCACTTTACTAGATATGGTGCGATCTATGATGTCTCTTCAGATTTACCGCTATCGTTTTGGGGTTATGCTCTTGAGACGGCCGCATTCACACTGAATAGAACACCGTCAAAATCCATTGAGACGACACCTTATGAACTATGGTTTAGCAAGAAACCAAAGTTGTCGTTTCTCAAAGTTTGGGGATGCGATGCTTATGTGAAAAAGCTTCAACCTCGATAAGCTCGAACCCAAATCGAATGTGTCTTCATAGGATACCCAAAAGAAACAGTTGGGTACACCTTCTATCACAGATCCGAAGGCAAGACATTTGTTGCTAAGAATGGATCCTTTCTAGAGAAGGAGTTTCTCTCGAAAGAAGTGAGTGGGAGGAAAGTAGAACTTGATGAGGTAATGTACCTTCTCCCTTATTGGAAAGTAGTTTATCGCGAAACCGTTTACGAGACATCTACACCAAATAGTGAGGAAGTTGATGATGTTGATCATGAAACTTGAGATCAAGTTACTCTGAGAACCTCGTAGATCAACTAGAGTAAGATCCGCACTGAGTGGTGCGGTAATCCTGTACGGAAGTCATGCTACTAGATCATGATGAACCTCGAACTATGAAGAAGCGATGGTGAGCCCAGATTCCATAAAATGGCTTGAGGCCATGAAATCGAGATGGGATCCATGTATGAAAACAAAGTGTGGACTTTGGTTGACTTGCCCGAGGGTCGGCAAGCAATAGAAAACAAGTGGATCTTCAAGAAGAAGACCGACGACGGTAATATTATCGTCTACAAAGCTCGACTTATGCAAAGGGTTTCGACAAGTTCAAGGGATTGACTACGATGAGACCTTCTCACCCGTGGCGATGCTTAAGTCTGTCGAATCATGTTAGCAATTGCGCATTTTATGATTATGAAATTTGGCAAATGGATGTAAAGACGCATTCTGAATGGATTTACGGAAGAAGAGTTGTATATGATGCAACGAGAAGGTTTTATCGATCCAAAGGAGCTAACAAAGTGTGCAAGCTCCAATGATCCATTTATGGACTGGTGCAAGCATCTCGGAGTTGGAATAAGCGCTTTGATAGTGTGATCAAAACATTTGGGTTTATCTGAGACTTTTGGAGAAGCTTGTATTTACAAGAAAGTGAGTGGGAGCTCTGTAGCATTTACGATATTATATGTAGATGACATATTACTAATCGGAAATGATATAGAATTCTGGATAGCATAAAGGGATACTTGAATAAGAGTTTTTCGATGAAGGACCTCGGTGAAGCTGCTTACATATTGGGCATCAAAATCTATAGAGATAGATCAAGGCGCTTAATTGGACTTTCACAAAGCACATACCTTGACAAAATTTTGAAGAAGTTCAAAATGGATCAAGCAAAGAAAGGGTTCTTGCACGTGTTACAAGGTGTGAAGTTGAGTAAGACTCAATGCCCGACCACTGCAGAAGATAGAGAGAAAATGAAAGATGTTCCTATGCTTCAGCCATAGGCTCTATCATGTATGCAATCTTGTGTACCAGACTGATGTGTGCCTTGCTATAAGCCTAGCGAGGAGGTACCAAAGTAATCCAGAGTGGATCCTTTGGACAGCGGTCAAGAACATCTGAAATACGAAAAGGACTAAGGATATGTTTCTCGTATATGGAGGTGACAAAGAGCTCATCGTGGCAGTTACGTTGATGCAAGCTTTGACACCGATCGAACGATTCTAAATCGCAAACCGGATCGTATTTACACTAAGCGGAGGAGCTGTCGGTTGGTGCAGTTCTAAACAAAGCGTCGTGGCGGGATCTACATATGAAGCGGAGTACATAGCAGCTTCGAAGCAGCTAATGAAGGAGTCGGATGAAGGAGTTCATATCCGATCTAGGTGTCATACCTAGTGCATCGGGTCCAATGAAAATCTTTTGTGACAATCTTTGGAGCAATTGCTTTAGCGAAAGAATCCAGATTTCACAAGAGAACCAAACACATCAAGAGACGCTTCAATTCCATCCGGACTTGGTCGGTGGGAGACATAGAGATTTGCAAGATACATACGGATCTGAATGTAGCAGACACATTGACTAAGCCTCTTCCACGAGCAAAACATGATCAGCACCAAGACTCCATGGGTGTTAGAATCATTACTATGTAATCTAGATTATTGACTCTAGTGCAAGTGGGAGGCTGAAGGAAATATGCCCTAGAGGCAATAATAAAGTTATTATTTATTTCCTTATTTCATGATAAATGTTTATTATTCATGCTAGAATTGTATTAACCGGAAACATAATACATGTGTGAATACATAGACAAGCAGTGTCACTAGTATGCCTCTACTAGACTAGCTTGTTAATCAAAGATGGTTAATTTTCCTAACCATAGACAAAGGGTTGTCATTTGATTAACAAGGTCACATAATTAGTTGAATGATCGATTGACATGACCCATTCCATTAGCTTAGCACCCGATCGTTTAGTATGTTGCTATTGCTTTTATCCATGACTTATACATGTTCCTATAACTATGAGATTATGCAACTCCCATTTACGGAGGAACACTTTGGGTACTACCAAGCGTCACAACGTATCGGGTGATTATAAAGGAGTACTACAGGTGTCTCCAAAGGCGGATGTTGGGTTGGCGTATTCGAGATTAGGATTTGTCACTCCGATTGTCGGAGAGGTATCTCTGGGCCCTCTCGGTAATGCACATCACTTAAGCCTTGCAAGCATTACAACTAATGAGTTAGCTGTGAGATGATGTATTACGAGCGAGTAAAGAGACTTGCGGTAACGAGATTGAACTAGGTATTGGATACCGACGATCGAATCTCGGGCAAGTAACATACCGATGACAAAGGAACAACGTATGTTGTTATGCGGTCTGACCGATAAAGATCTTCGTAGAATATGTAGGAGCCAATATGGGCATCCAGGTCCGCTATTGGTTATTGACCGGAGGCGTGTCTCGGTCATGTCTACATTGTTCTCGAACCGTAGGGTCCGCACGCTTAAGGTTTCGATGGCGGTTATATTATGAGTTTGTGTATTTTGATGTACCGAAGGAGTTCGAGTCCGGATGTGATCACGGACATGATGAGGAGTCTCGAAATGGTCGAGACATAAAGATTGATATATTGACGGCTATATTCGGACACGGAAAGGTTCGGAAGTTTCGGAGAAAACCGGAGTGCCGAGGGTTACGGAACCCCGGGAAGTAATGGGCCTTAGTGGGCCAAGAGGGAGAGAGAGGGCTGCGCCGGGAGGTGGCGCGCGCATCCCCCAGGAGTCGAATAGGACAAGGAGGCGCGCGCCCCCTTTCCTCTCCCTCTCCTCTCATTCCTTCCCCTTCCTCCTTCCTAGTTGGACTAGGAAAGGGAGTCCTACTCCCACTAGGAGGAGGACTCCCCCCTTGGCACGCCTCCTAGGGCCGGCCGGCCCTCCCCTTGCTCCTTTATATACGGGGGCAGGGGCACCCTAGAACACACAAGTTGATCCTTGAGATCGTTCCTTAGCCGTGTGCGGTGCCCCCCTCCACCATAATCCACCTCGATCATATCGTTGCGGTGCTTAGGCAAAGCCTGCGTCGGTAGAACATCAAGATCGTCCTGCACGCCGACGTCTTGTGGAACTCTCTCTCCCGGAGCTTTCTGGATCGGGCCGAGGAGCATCACCGAGTTGTGCGTGTGTCGAGAACTTCGGAGGTGCCGAGTAACGGCGCTGGGATCGGTTGGATCGCGAGGAGAATGTCGACTACTTCCTCTACGTTGTGATCGCTTCGCTTGGTCTCACGAGGCGTACGACAACACTCTCCCCTCTCGTTGCTATACATCACCATGATCTTGCATGTGCGTAGGAATTTTTTTGAAATTACTACGTTCCCCAACATGACGGGGTCCAGATTTGGTTCCAGTCGACTAGTTTCCTCTTCAAAGTTTTGGCAGAATTCTGCAAGTACAATTACTGAGTCAAGGTGACGGTCGAATGGAAAGATCACTATAAAAATGGTTGTTTGACGCAAAGGATTACCTTCGAGCATGAGGAACAACTTCTTGGCAAGTACACTCAGAAAAGCCTCCAGATCTTTCTTCTTCCTAGCCAATTGACTGGCCTTGTCATTCAGAGCAGCTTTGTCGTTTTTCAGTCGACTAACCTCCTTGTTGGCAATCTCAAGAGCAACTTTCAGATTAGTATTTTCTTCTTCGAGCTTGGTGACCGAAGCTAACTTCTCGTCAACAAGTTTGGTCTTCTCAGCCAGTTCAAGATCTTTCTTCTTCTGGGCCTCCTTCACCTTGCCTGTAAAGCAGGTGAAAGTCAAATTTTGAAACAGATGAAGGACAAAAACAGTCGTCGAGGTCTCACCGAACATACCTTTGGTCTCCTCCTTCGCCTTCGTCAGATTTTCCTGCACCAGCTTCAGATCCAGCTCGAGCTGGATGTGCTTGTTCTCCAGCTCGGTATAACGAGCCGCAAGGTCGCAGGATTTCTGCGAAGAACCAATCGACAAAATGTCAAGGATAATTCACTTCCGAGTGGATAAGAGAAAATCATGCGTTTCTAAGACTACAGCCGAATACAAACATTCGACTGTAGTCTCGGGGACTACACCCAGTGGGTGCACTCAGCGTGCCCCCACTAGTTCTATTAAAGATAGAGTCGACCAGTCGACACACAAAAAAAAGAGAAGCAAACAAGACGTATTCTTTAGACTGTAATCAACGGCAAGCAGTCGACTACAGTCTCGGGGACTACACCCAGTGGGTGCACTCAGCGTGCCCCCACCTGTTTCAGAAATCCATTCGACCTAGTCGACTGATGGAAAAACTTAACTTCTAAAGCCTATGGTCGATCGCCGGTGATCGACCATAGCCTTGGGGACTACACCCGGGGTGCATGCGAGCGTGCCCCGCTAAACCGGAGTTTCAATCGACACACCCAGTGGGTGATTGCTATGGATTCTGGAAAGAAAAGCTTTTTGATAGCATATCCTAACAGAACAAGCGATTCGACTGACCAGAACATTGCTTTGAAGAGCAGAACTGGCATCGTAGGCTGCCTGGCTTGCCTCCCGGATGGCCTTCACCTGCTCCATCATGACCCCGCCTGGCGTATCGCTTCCTTTGCAGCCCTGGCTTGGTCCTCTGGGACGTGGTGCGTCGTGAAGAGAGAAGGCTGCGCGGCACTCGACGAAGCAGGGAGAGCACTCGTCAGTGGCACCGCGAAGGACACAGTGTGCCGAGTGGTGTCCTCCTCCCCCGCGATCAGAGTCTCGGGTACCGTTACATCTTGGGCCGCCCTGCCGGCAGACGCTTTCCTGCTCCTCCTATGCTTCGGCGGTTCCTCGTCGTCGTCGTCGTCAGGAAGGGTGATAACGACATTGGATGAAGCTACAAAAAAGAATCAGAATTAGAGATGAAGAGTCAATGGACTAAAAACGGAATTAAGAGAGTGGTACCAGGTTTTGAAGTTGCGGCATCCTCCATCTCATGATCATCAGCCCTGGCTGAGGTATCGGAAGTAGCAGCACTGCAATTCCAAAAAAATCAGTCGGCTAACTCAAGTGTCAATTAAAGATAAAGCTCGCACAAAACAAGAAGACTCAAGCAGCATGTTTACCATGATATGGTGGGGATGGACACCTTCATCTTCGGCAGGACCTTGGTCGGCTTTGACGATGCCACCCTGGACTGCTTTGGTGCCTTTTCAGTCGGCACCGGAGAAGTGGTCCGAGGGCGCTTGGTCGACTGCGCGACCGTCGCAACCCCCTTACCACGTTCAGTCGCAGGGTCATGGGCAAGCTTCGACCGCCTTTCCAAGCGCGGTGGGGCGACCTCCTCCTCCTCCTCTTCTTCTTCCTCCTCATCGTCATCATCATCATCATCATCTTCAAGACATCCGAGTCCCTCCTCCCGGCTCTACGCCCCGCTTCGCTTCTCCCTCTTGATCAGTCTCATGCTCCATTAGGCATTGAGTACAGTTCGGTGAGGGCCTGTTGGACATCAAGACAAAGATCAATCGACCAATTGGCGGAGGAAAAGGAAATAAATATGGCAAGAATACAATTGGAGGTAGAGTGGGCATACCTTGTCTGGAATGCTGCGATGGTCGAGTGGAGGGATCCTCCTAGCTCCACGAGGGTTATCCTTGTTCGATGACATGACCATCCACCTTTCGGCGTGACATTGTCGATCGCTTCGGATTGATCCGAGTCTCATCTTGATCCCCACGGTACAACCACATGCAATGACTCCGGCACTGAAGAGGCTGGATACACCGCCTAAGAAAAACCTCCAGGAGATCCATACCGTCCTCCCTCCCGAACCAAGCTGGACTACGCGCTCCATCAGCATCTTCACATCGGCTTTCTCCTCGAAATCACCTTGAGGAGGGGGGTTTGTTGACTCGGTCCATGGTAAACCGAGGAGTCCACTCACCGCCCGACTCGACTCATTCTGGCAGTAGAACCAGGTCGACTGCCAGCCTCTGACCGACTCGGGGAACGTCATGGATGGGAAGGTGCTCTTGTTCCTCATCTGGATCCCCAGACCTCCACACATCTGGACAACTTTGGTTTTGTCATCATCTGGAGTCGCCTTCTTCACGGTCTGAGAGCGACACGTGAATATGTGCTTGAACAGACCCCAGTGCGGTCGGCAACCCAGAAAGTTCTCACACATGGACACAAATGCAGCAAGGTAGGCGATAGAATTCGGGGTGAAGTGGTGGAGTTGCGCTCCAAAGAAGTTTAAGAAACCATGGAAGAAAACACTCGGTGGCAAAGAACATCCGCGGTCGACGTGGGTAGCCAGAAGCACACACTCACCCTCCTCCGGCTGGGGCTGCCACTCGTTCCCCGGGAGCCTTGCTCCTCCGTGGGGGATCAGACCATCATTGGCCATGTCGAGGAGATCCTTCTCCGTGATGGTCGACCGGATCCAATCTCCTTGTACCCAGTCGTTCGGCAGACGAGATCTAGACGAAGACCCGCCGCGACTGGTGGTCCTCCCTTTCGCCTTCGCCGACGCCTTCTTCGCGCGTTCCAGCGCCGCCGTCTTCTCCTTCACCATGGCTGCCGGCGAGACGCGCGAGGAGCGGTTGTGCGGAGGCGAGAGCGGGCGCGGTGGGCGGAGGCGAGGAGAGCAGAGAGAGAATGCAGAGATACTGTTCAAAGTCCCTCGCCGGGCGCCTTTATAAGATCCCTTCCGAGTGGATGACAGGTGGGCCCGGCTGATCCAATCACATCCCGAAACAGTCGCGCGGACGCGATACATGGCAAAAAAGGCGGCGCAAGAATCGAGGCATTTAAGCCCTATCCCATCCGAGCGTCGCGGTCCGCCCCGCTTCGCGCGCTTCCCCAAATTTCGTATCCCGCAGAATCCGCGAATGGCAGATCGGTCTGTCAGACGCGAGATTTCCTGCGATCCGTCGCTCGGAAATTGTTAAGTTCAAAAGGATCAAGTCGACTGAAGAAAAGTTGATGATTATCAACGAAGAGATTATTGGTCCAAGGCAACACATATCCAGAACGCAGAAGCCAGTCGGAAATAATATCAACTCCTTCCTCACTCAAGCCTCAATCCATTCGGGGGCTAATGTTGGAGTCATGTACCTAGGATAGGGTCATAGACCTGATCTAAGTACCCTACCCAAGGACACCATTATTAGAAGGGACTACCTTCCAGTCGACCAAGGAGGACTCCACTCGACAGACTCGAAGGACTCGACCACGAAGATGCACTCAACCACCAGAAGGTCAAGAAGCACTCTGTACCGTAACGGTCTGTAATTAAGTAGACTTTATGGTATTTAAGACACTTTATGTGGGCGTTACGATGCGCCCGCACTTAATGTACTTTAAACCTGCATTCATCGAGGGCGGAGGGGCTGGCGGGCACTATATAAGCCACCCCACCTCGGTGTAAAGGGTTCGCACCCTGTAATCCTTATCGCATAATCCACTCGACCGCCTCCGGCTCCGAGGGCGTGGGCTATTACTTCCTCCGAGAAGGGCTGAACTTCGTACATCTCTGTGTTTACAACTGTTCCATAGCTAGGACCTTGCCTCTCCATACCTACCCCCCACTCTACTGTCAGACTTAGAACCACGACAACTAGACAAAGAGAATTTGAGGGAGTAGCACAGATGGGGTTAGGGTCCGGTCACATTCACTTAGTTCAGAAAAACAACAACTTTGAAGACATAGCTATAAGTAAATGCTGTAGAGGACATAACAAACACACACACACACACACTATATATATGTGTGTGTGTGTATATATATATATATATATATATATATATATATAACTTGAAGACAAATCTTGAAGGCTAACCAACATTGCGAATATATAAAACTTGAAGACAAATCAATCTTGAAGACAATCCAAATAAGAAGATAATGCAATCATGGCGCCAAATGAAAAAACTTCAAGACAGTGTGGTGGTGGCGTTACCCACCGTATAGGAAATATTAGGCCCAGACATGGCGCACAATTATTATGGCGCTCCGAATTCAAATTCCACATTAATGTATTCACACTCAGAGGGTAAGTCTTCATTAATTGAAGATATATGTTACTTTGTGTGTTGCACATCTAATTCATCCACATGCATAAGCGTTAGGATGTGTGACCATTCATTGGACATTTGAGGATTCTAAGATATTTAGCTCACACCGCAGCTTGCAAAACCTTTTCTCATCCAAGGGCTTTGTGAAGATATCTTCTAATTGCTCTTCAGCGTTGACGTGAATGATATCAATGTCTTCCTTCGTGACATGATCTCTGAGATAGTGATGACGTATCTCAATGTGCTTTGTCTTCGAGTGCTGAACTGGATTGTTGGCAATCTTGATGGCACTTTCAGTGTTGCAGAAGAGTGACACATGCTTCAAGTTGATGCCATAGTCCTTGAGAGTTTGCTTCATCCAGAGCAGCTGAGCATAGCAAGATCCAGCAACAATGTATTCAGATTCATCAGTGGAGAGAGATACACAGTTCTGCTTCTTTGAAGATCAATAGACAAGAGATCGTCCAAGAAAGTGACATGTGCCTGACGTAGGCTTGCAATCTACCTTGTCACCAGCATAATCAGCATCCGAGAATCCAACTAGATCAAACGCTGAGCCCTTTGGATACCATAATCCTAGTGCTGGGGTGTGAGCCAAATATCAAAGAATTCACTTCACGGCAAGGTGATGCGATTCCTTTGGTGCCGCCTGGAATCGGGCACACATGCAAATGCTAAGCATAATATCTGGCCTAGATGCACATAAGTACAATAAAGAACCAATCATGGAGTGGTATACCTTTTGATCGAACTCTTTACCATTGTCATCAGGGCCTAAATGGCTTTTGGTTGGTATTGGCATCATAAACCCTTTGCAGTCTTGCATTCCAAACTTCTTCAAGCAGTCTTTGAGGTATTTCTCTTGTGATATGAAGATGCCATTTCGCTGTTGACGGATTTGAAGACCAAGAAAGAACTTCAGCTCTCCCATCATGGACATATGATATTGCTCTTGCATCATGTGTCCAAGCTCATCACTGTATTTCTTATCAGTGCAGCCGAAAATAATGTCATCCACATATATTTGGCACACAAACAGTTCACCATCATATGTCTTCGTGAAGAGAGTGGGATCTAGAGAACTAGGTTTGAAGCCTTTGCTCTTCAGGAAGTCTTTGGGTGTGTCATACCAAGCGCGAGGTGCTTGTTTGAGGCCATATAGTGCCTTTTTGAGCTTGTATACCATATCAGGATGCTTTGGATCTTCAAAACCAGGTGGTTGAGCAACATACACTTCTTCTTAGATTTTTCCATTTAGAAAGGCACTCTTCACATCCATTTGGTACAGAAGAATGTTGTTGTGGTTGGCTTAGGCTAGAAGTATCCGAATGGCTTCAAGCCTATCCACAGGAGCAAAGGTTTCATAGAAGTCAATTCCGTCCACTTGTGTGTAACCTTGAGCAACGAGGCGAGCTTTCTTTTTGACAACTTGTCTGTGTTCATCTTGCTTGTTGTGCCATTTGGTGCCAATGATATTGTGCTTGCGAGGATCAGGACATTTGACAAGCTCCCAGACATTATTCAACTCAAACTTTTGAAGCTCTTCTTGCATAGCTTGAATCCATTCGGGTTCCATGAAGGCTTCATCAACTTTCTTGGGTTCAAATATAGAAACAAAGGCAAAGTGATCGCAGAAGTTTGCTACTTGCGTAGCTCTTGATCGAGTAAGAGGACCTGGTGCATTGATGCTATTAATAATCTTCTCAACTTGGACTTCATTTGCAACCCGAGGATGAACTGGATGAAGATTTCGCTCAGGCCGACTGTTGTATTCATCTTCAGCATTGGCTTCAGATTGAGCATTGTCTTTGTGTTGATTAGGTGCAGAAATGATGATCTAATCTTCAGCCTGTTCCTAGATGGGTATGATTTCTCCAGTACCCGTTAGCCTGATAGCTTCACTTGGTGTAGCTTCATCTAGCAAATTTGGCAGGTGCTCTCTTTGCAAGCCGTTAGTCTTATTGAACCGCACATCTACAGTTTCAACCACTTTATAGTGGAAGAGGTTGAAGACTCTGTAGGTGTGCGAATCCTTTCCGTAACCAAGCATAAAACCTTCATGTGCTTTCGGTGCAAATTTCGAAGTGTGATGTGGATCCTTGATCCAGCACCTAGCACCAAATACTTTGAAGTAACTGACGTTTGGCATCTTACCAGTCAAAAGTTCATACGATGTCTTGTTGAAGAACTTGTGAAGATAAACTCTGTTGATGATGTGGCATGCAGTATCAATGGCTTCGGGCCAAAATTTTCTTGGTGTCTTGTATTCATCGAGCATCGTGCGTGCCATCTCAATGAGCGTTCTATTCTTGCGCTCCATGATGCCATTTTGCTGAGGTGTGTATGGAGCAGAGAACTCATGTGTGATGCCCAATGTATCAAGATAAATGTCGAGGCCGGCGTTCTTGAACTTAGTGTCATTGTCACTCCGGATGTGGTTGATCTTGACACCATAATTCATCATGGCGCGATTTGCGAAGCGTCTGAAGACATCCTGCACCTCATTCTTATAGAGAATTATGTGCACCCAAGTGTATCTCGAACAATCATCAACAATAACAAAGCCATAGAGATGTGCAATAGTAGTAAGGGTAGAGTAATGAGCAGGGCCAAATAAGTCCATGTTAAGCAACTCGAAGGGACGTCAAGTAGTCATGATTGTCTTTGAGGGATGCTTGGCTCTAGTCATCTTCCCAGCTTCACAAGCACCACATAGATGATCTTTTTTGAACTTGGCGCCTCGATTCCAATGATGTGCTTCTTCTTCATGAGAGTTTTTAAGTTCCTCATGCCCGCATGTCCTAGTCGTCGATGCCAGAGCCAACACTCTAAAGCTTTTGCTAGAAGACATACGGCAAGTTGTGGTCCTGCTGAGAAATCTACCATATACAGATCACCTCTTCCATAGCCTTTGAAGACTAAAGATTTGTCAGATTCCATTAGCACAAGACAACGATATTTTCCAAATATCACAATCATATTTAGATTACAGAGCATTGAGACAGACATTAAGTTGTATCCAAGGGATTTCACAAGTATCACTTTATCCATGTGCTGATCCTTTGAGATAGCAACTCTACCTAGACCCAATACCTTGCTTTTACCAGTGTCAGCGAATGTGATGTGGATTTTAGTAGATGGACGTATGGTTGAATCCATGAGAAGACTTCGATCACCAGTCATGTGGTTAGTGCAGCCGCTGTCCATGATCCATTCAGTGGCTTTCGGAGTCGTACCCTACAGTGCAGTTAGCGGGATAGGCTTCACCAAGAGTATTGTGAAGCAGAAACATGTAGCGAACAAGCATATTATCAAAATTGAGATTCTGGTTGGGCATGATAGGATGCTCGTCAAGAAACCCTGGGATGAAGTGCATGGTAAGACCATTCTAGCACTTTATCTTGCGTCCCACAAGATGTTTTAGGTCCCCAGCATTGGCGTCAGAAGTCTTTGATTTCCGGCTGGAGACCTTTTCCTGCAAGAGAAGTTAATTCTTCTTAATGATACGTATCCGTTATATCTATAATTTTTGATTGTTCCATGCCAATATTATTCAACTTTCATATACTTTTGGCAAATTTTTATACTATTTTTTGGGACTAACATATTGATCCGATTGCTCAGTGCAGTTCTGTTTGTTGCATGTTTTATGTTTGCATGAAACCCAATATCAAACGGAGTCCAAATGGGATAAAAACGGACGGAGATTTTTTTGGAATATTTGTGATTTTTGGGAGGAAGAATCAACGTGAAATGGTGCCCGAGGTGGCCACGAGAGTGGCCCACGCCACCACTCCAGGGGGCGCCCCCCTATCTCGTGGGCCACCCGTAAGGCGGTTGATGCCCTTCTTTGGCCGCAAGAAAGCTAATTTTTGGAAAACAATCTGGGCGAAAGATTCACCCCAATCGGAGTTACGGATCTCCAGATATAAAAGAAACGGTGCCAGGGCAGAATTCCAGAACGCAGAAACATAGATGTAGATCCAATTTCGGAGGGGCTCTCGCCCATCCCAAGCCATGGGAGCCAAGGACCAGAGGGAAACCCTTCTCCCATCTAGGGAGGAGGTCAAGGAAGAAGAAGAAGAAGGGGGCCTCTCTCCCCCTTGCTTCCGGGGGCGCCGGAGCGCTGCCAAGGGCCATCATCATCACCGCGATCTTCACCAACACCTCCGCCATCTTCACCTACATCTCCATCACCTTCCCCCCTCTATCTACAGCGGTCCACTCTCCCGCAACCCGCTGTACCCTCTACTTGAACATGGTGCTTTAAGCTTCATATTATTTTCCAATGATGTGTTGCCATCCTATGATGTCTGAGTAGATTTCTATTGTCCTATCAGTGATTGATGAATTGCTATGATTGATTTGAGTTGCCTATTTTATTATTGGTGTTGTCCTATGGTGCCTCCGTGTCGCGCAAGCGTGAGGGATTCCCGCTGTAGGGTGTTGCAATGCGTTCATGATTAAGCTTATAGTGGGTTGCGTGGTGGTGAAACACAAACCCGAGTAAGGGGATTGTTGCGTATGGGATAAAGGGGACTTGATGCTTTAATGCTATGGTTGGGTTTTACCTTAATGAATCTTTAGTAGTTGCGGATGCTTGCTAGAGTTCCAATCATAAGTGCATATGATCCAAGTAGAGAAAGTATGTTAGCTTATGCCTCTCCCTCAAATAGAATTGCAACAGTGATTACCGGTCTAGTAACATAGTCAATTGCTTAGGGACAATTTCACAACTCCTACCACCACTTTTCCACACTCGCTATATTTACTTTATTGCATCTTTATCTAAACAGCCCCTAGTTTATGTTTACGTGCTCTTTATTATCTTGCAAACCTATCCAACAACACCTACAAAGTGCTTCTAGTTTCATACTTGTTCTAGGTAAAGCGAACGTCAAGCGTCGTGAAAGTCGTGTCGATGGCGATAGGACTTGAGAGAGTATTTGTTCTACCTTTAGCTCCTCGTTGGGTTCGACACTCTTACTTATCGAAAGAGGCTACAACTATCACGTATACTTGCGGGTTATCACTTAACCACCCACATCTTCAGGGGTGGCTTAGAGCAATAAGTTTAAGTGCAGCATTTGAGAACTTTGTCTTGGGAGCCCTAGCAAATAGCTTCATTGGAGGAGAATAATACTCATATGAACATGCAGAAAAGTTCTTAGTTTTGTGAACATAGCGGTTAGAAGAAACACACTCATATTCATGAGTCTGATGATGGTTTTCCTGCAAAACATTGGTGTTAGGGTGACCATGTGTGGTCCTCTGTGTGTATGAAGCCTTTGGGCTGGGGTTTGTCATCTTCCTTGGTGGTGTCATGACGACATTCACGGGAAGCTTCTCAAGACAACTTTTGGGCACCCAGATCCTCTTCACGGGTGGCCCATTCCTGCATTTAGTACCAATATACCTAGAAAACACTTCACCATTATGATTCTTAAACAGTTTATAATTGGCGTCAAAGGATTCATCAACGACAATGAGGTTAGCACAAGTGATGCCAGATAAAGTGGATGGGTCCACTGAAGGATCCTTAGCAGCAACTCAGGTGGTTTTGGGGTACTGCTCAGGCGTCCAGTAACCATCAACATTCATTTTCCTCTCGAACCCAACACCCTCCTTCCTAGGGTTTTGGTTCAGAATATGTTTCTTGAGGACATCGCATAGAGTCTGATGTCCTTTGAGGCTTTTGTACATGCCTATTGCAAGCAATGTCTTCAACCTAGCATTCTCATCAGCAATAGTAGTGGCATCCTCAGTAGAGGGGTTAGTTACCACATCAGCAGTTGAAGATATTGCAACATAAGATGCAGTAGAACATTAAGCAACAGAGACAACATTGTCACGCTCAAGACATTTTAAACATGGTGGAACAAATTCTTCCTGAGCAGAACTGATCTGTTGGGCGAGTAGTGAATCGTTCTCTTTTTGAAGATCTGAAGGAAATATGCCCTAGAGGCAATAATAAAGTTATTATTTATTTCCTCATATCATGATAAATGTTTATTATTCATGCTAGAATTGTATTAACCGGAAACATGATACATGTGTGAATACATAGACAAACTTAATGTCTCTAGTATGCCTCTACTTGACTAGCTCATTAATCAAAGATGGATATGTTTCCTAACCATATACATGTGTTGTCATTTGATTAACGGGATTGCATCATTAGGAGAATGATGTGATTGACTTGACCCATTCCGTTAGCCTAGCACTTGATCGTTTAGTATGTTGCTATTGCTTTCTTCATGACTTATACAAAGTTCCTACAACTATGAGATTATGCAACTCCCATTTACCGGAAGAACACTTTGTGTGCTACCAAACGTCACAACGTAATTGGGTGATTATAAAGGAGCTCTATAGGTGTCTCCAAAGGTACATGTTGAGTTGGCGTATTTCGAGATTAGGATTTGTCACTCCGATTGTCGGAGAGGTATCTCTGGGCCCTCTCGGTAATGCACATCACTACAAGCCTTGCAAGCAATGTAACTAATGAGTTAGTTACGGAATGATGCATTACGTAACAAGTAAAGAGACTTGCCGGTAACGAGATTGAACTAGGTACTGAGATACTGACGATCGAATCTCGGGCAAGTAACATACCGATGACAAAGGGAACAACGTATGTTGTTATGCGGTTTGACCGATAAAGATCTTCGTAGAATATGTAGGAGCCAATATGAGCATCCAGGTTCCGCTATTGGTTATTGACCAGAAACAGTTCTAGGTCATGTCTACATAGTTCTTGAACCCGTAGGGTCCACACGCTTAACATTATGATGACAGTTTTATTATGAGTTTATAAGTTTTGATGTACCAAAGGTTGTTCGGAGTCCCGGATGTGATCACGGACATGACGAGGAGTCTCGAAATGGTCGAGACATAAAGATTGATATATTGGACGACTATATTCGGACACGGAAGTGTTCGGGTGATTTGGAGAAAACCGAGTGCGGGCGTTCTGGAACCCCCGAGAGCTAATGGGCCTTGTTGGGCCCTAGTGGAGAGAGAGGGGCGGCCAGGGCAAGAGGCACGCCCCCTCCCCTTGAGTCCGAATAGGACAAGGAAGCGAAGCGCGCCTGCCATTCTCCCTCTCCCACTCCTTTCTTCCCCCTCCTTCTTGGACTAGGAAAGGGAGGGGCAAACCTACTTGGAGTAGGTTTCCCCCTCCTAGGGCGCGCCACCCCCTTGGTCGGCCCCCTCCTCCTTCCCCCCTTATATACGGAGGAGGGGGGCACCCCATGACACACAAGTTGATCTTCGTGATCGTTCCTTAGCCGTGTGCGGTGCCCCCTCCACCATATTCCACCTCGGTCATATTGTAGCGGTGCTTAGGCGAAGCCCTGCGTCGGTATAACATCATCAATGTCACCACGCCGTCGTCTTGTGGAACTCATCCCGACACCCTCTGGATCGGTCAGGGATCGTCATCGAGCTGAGCGTGTGCTGAACTCGGAGGTGCCATACGTTCGGTACTTGGATCGGTCGGATCGTGAAGACGTACGACTACATCAACCGCGTTGTCATAACGCTTCCGCTTTCGGTCTACAAGGGTACGTAGACAATACTCTCCCCTCTCGTTGCTATGCATCACCATGATCTTGCGTGTGCATAGGAATTTTTTTGAAATTACTACATTCCCCAACAGTGGCATCCGAGCCTAGTTTTATGCATAGATGTCATATGCACGAGTAGAACACAAGTGAGTTGTGGGCGATACAAGTCATACTGCTTACCAGCATGTCATACTTTGGTTTAGCGGTATTGTGAGATGAAGCGGCCCGGACCGACATTACGCGTATGCTTACGCGAGACTGGTTTCACCGTTACGAGCACTCATGCTTAAAGGTGACTGGAGGGTGTCTGTCTCTCTCACTTTAGTTGAACCGAGTGTGGCTACGCCCAGTCCTTGCGAAGGTTAAAACATCACTAACTTGACGAACTATCATTGTGGTTTTGATGCGTAGGTAAGAACCGCTCTTGCTCAGCCTGTAGCAGCCATGTAAAATTTGCAACAACAAAGTAGAGGACGTCTAACTTGTTTTTGCAGGGCATGTTGTGATGTGATATGGTCAAGACGTGATGCTATATTTTATTGTATGAGATGATCATGTTTTGTAACCGAAGTTATCGGCAATCGGCAGGAGCCATATGGTTGTCGCTTTATTGTATGAAATGTAAGCATACATAATCGCTTTACTTTATCACTAAGCGGTAGCGATAGTCGTAGAAGCAATAGATGGCGTAACAACAACGATGCTACGATGGAGATCAAGGTGTCGCGCGCCGGTGGCGATGGTGATCACGACGGTGCTTGGAGATGGAATCACAAGCACAAGATGATGATGGCCATATCATATCACTTATATTGATTGCATGTGATGTTTATCCTTTATGCATCTTATCTTGCTTTGATTGGCGGTAGCATTTTAAGATGATCTCTCACTAAATTATCAAGAAGTGTTCTCCACGAGTATGCACCGTTGCAAAAGTTCTTCGTCTTTGAGACACCATGTGATGATCGGTGTGATAGGCTCTACGTTCAAATACAGCGGGTGCAAAACAGTTGCACACGCGAATACTCGAGTTAAACTTGACGAGCCTAGCATATACATATATGGCCTCGGAACATGGAGACCGAAAGGTCGAACGTGAATCATATAGTAGATATGATCAACATAGTGATGTTCACCATTGAAACTACTCCATCTCACGTGATGATCGGACATGGTTTAGTTGATTTGGATCACGTGATCACTTAGATGACTAGAGAGATGTCTGTCTAAGTGGGAGTTCTTAAGTAATATGATTAATTGAACTTAAATTTATCATGAACTTAGTACCTGATAGTATTTTGCTTGTCTATGTTTGTTGTAGATAGATGGCCCGTCTTTGTTGTTACGTTGAATTTTAATGCGTTCCTTGAAAAGCTAAGTTGAAAGATGATGGTAGCAATTACGGATTGGGTCCGTAACGAGGATTATCCTCATTGCTGCCTGAAAGAATTACGTCTGGAAGCACCGCTGGGTGCGAACCTGCTTCTGATGCAACCGACGGCGTTAAGAACGTCTGGCGAGCAAAGCTGATGACTACTCGATAGTTCGATGTGCCACGCTTTACGGCTTGGAACCGGGTCTTCAACGACGTTTTGAACATCATGGAGCATATGAGATGTTCCAAGAGTTGAAGTTAATATTTCAAGCAAATGCCCGGATTGAGAGCTATGAAGTCTCCAATAAGTTCTATAGCTGTAAGATGGAGGAGAATAGTTACGTCGGTGAACACATACTCAAAATGTCGGGTATAATAATCACTTGATTCAACTGGGAGTTAATCTTCACGATGATAGTGTCATTGATGAAATTCTTCAATCACGCCACCAAGCTACAAGAGCTTCGTGATGAACTATAATATGCAAGGGATGGACAAGACTATTCCCGAGCTCTTCGCAATGCTAAAATCTGCGGAGGTAGAAATCAAGAAGGAGCATCAATTGTTGATGGTTAACAAGACCACCAGTTTCAAGAAAAAGGGCAAGGAAGAAGAAGGGGAACTTCAAGAAGAATAGCAAACAAGTTGCTGCTCAAGAGAAGAAACCCAAGTCTGGACCTAAGCACGAGGCCGAGTGCTTCTCTTTAAGCGATCGACCTTTGAAGCGGAACTGCCCCAAGTATTTGGCGGATAAGAAGGATGGCAAAGTGAACAAAGATATATGTGATATACATGTTATTGATGTGTACCTTACTAATGCTCGCAGTAGTACCCGGGTATTTGATATTGGTTCTGTTGCTAATATTTGCAACTCAAAACAGGGACTACGGATTAAGCGAGGATTGGCTAAGGACGAGGTGACGATGCGCGTGGGAAATGGTTCCAATGTCGATGCGATCGCGGTCGGCACGCTACCTCTACACCTACCATCGGGATTAGTTTTAGACCTAAATAATTGTTATTTCGTGCCAGCGTTGAGCATGAACATTATATCTGGATCTTGTTTGATGCGAGACGGTTATTCATTTAAATCAGAGAATAATGGTTGGTCTATTTATATGAGTAATATCTTTTATGGTCATGCACCCTTGAAGAGTGGTCTATTTTTATTGAATCTCGATAGTAGTGATACACATATTCATAATGTTGAAGCCAAAAGATGCAGAGTTGATAATGATAGTGCAACTTATTTGTGGCACTTGCCGTTTAGGTCATATCGATTAAAAGCGCATGAAGAAACTCCATCTTGATGGACTTTTGGAATCACTTGATTATGAATCACTTGGTACTTATGAACCGTGCCTCATGGGCAAGATGACTAAAATGCCGTTCTCCGGAACTATGGAGCGAGCAACTGATTTATTAGAAATCATACATACTGATGTATGTGGTCCAATGAATATTGAGGCTTGCAGCGGGTATCGTTATTTTCTCACCTTCACAGATGATTTGAGCAATATGGGTATATCTACTTAATGAAACATAAGTCTGAAACATTTGAAAAGTTTAAAGAATTTGAGTGAAGTGGAAAATCATCATAACAAGAAAATAAAATTTCTACGATCGATCGTGGAGGAGAATATTTGAGTTCTGAGTTTGGTTTACATTTGAAGCAATGCGGAATAGTTTAGCAACTCACGCCACCGAACACCACAGCGAAATGATGTGTCCAAGCGTCGTGTCGTACTTTACTAGATATGGTGCGATCTATGATGTCTCTTCTTGATTTACCGCTATCGTTTTGGGGTTATGCTTTAGAGACGGCCGCATTCACGTTAAATAGGGCACCATCAAAATCCGTTGAGGCGATGCCTTATGAACTATGGTTTGGCAAGAAACCAAAGTTGTCATTTCTTAAAGTTTGGGGCTGTGATGCTTATGTGAAGAAACTTCAACCGATAAGCTCGAACCCAAATCGAATGTGTCTTCATAGGATACCCAAAAGAGACTATTGGGTACACCTTCTATCACAGATCTGAGGGCAAGATTTTCGTTGCTAAATTGGGATCCTTTCTAGAGAAGGAGTTTCTCTGGAAAGAAGTGAGTGGGAGGAAAGTAGAACTTGATGAGGTAATCTGTACTGCTCCCTTATTGGAAAGTAGTTCATCACAAGAACCGGTTCTGTGACAACTACACCAATTAGTGAGGAAGCTAATGATATTGATCGTGAAACTTGGATCAAGTTTCTACTAAACCTCGTAGGTGTACGAGTAAGATCCGCACTGAGTGGTGCGGTAATCCTATTCGGAAGTCATGTTACTTGACCATGGCGAACCTACGAACTATGAGGAAGCGATGATGAGCCCAAATTCATAAAATGGCTTGAAGCCATGAAATCGAGATAGGATCCATGTATGAGAACAAAGTATGGACTTTGGTTGACTTGCCCGATGATCGGCAAGCCATTGAGAATAAATGGATCTTCAAGAAGAAGACCGACGATGGTCATGTAGCGTCTACAAAGCTTGACTTGTTGCGAAAGGTTTTCGACAAGTTCAAGGGGTTGACTACGATGAGACTTTCTCACCCGTAGCAATGCTTAAGTCTATCCGAATCATGTTAGCAATTGCCGCATTTTATGATTATGAAATTTGGCAAATGGATGTCAAAAATGCATTCCTGAATGGATTCTGGAAGAAGAGTTGTATATGATGCAACCAGAAGGTTTTATCGATCCAAAATGTACTAACAAAGTGTACAAGCTCCAGCGATCCATTTATGGACTGGTGCAAGCATCTCGGAGTTGGAATAAATGCTTTGATAGTGTGATCAAATCATATGGTTTTATACAGACTTTTGGAGAAGCCTGTATTTACAAGAAAGTGAGTGGGAGCTCTGTAGCATTTCTGATATTATATGTAGATGACATATTGTTAATTGGAAATGATATAGAATTTCTGGATAGCATAAAGGGATACTTGAATAAAAGTTTTTCAATGAAAGACCTCGGTGAAGCTGCTTACATATTAGGCATCAAGATCTGTAGAGATAGATCAAGACGTTTAATTGGACTTTCACAAAGCACATACCTTGATAAAGGTTTGAAAAAGTTCAAAATGGATCAGGCAAAGAAAGGGTTCTTGCCAGTATTACAAGGTGTGAAGTTGAGTCAGACTCAATGCCCGACCACAGCAGAAGATAGAGAGAAAATGAAAGATGTCCCCTATGCTTCAGCCATAGGCTCTATCATGTATGCAATGATGTGTACCAGACCTGACGTATGCTTAGCAATAAGTTTAGCAGGGAGGTACCAAAGTAATCGAGTGGATCATTTGGACAGCGGTCAAGAATATCTGAAATACCTGAAGAGGACTAGGGATATGTTTCTCGTTTATGGAGGTGACAAAGAGCTAGTCGTAAATGGTTACGTCGATGCAAGCTTTGACACTGATCCAGACGATTCTAAATCGCAAATCGGATACGTGTTTATATTGAACGGTGGAGCTGTTAGTTGGTGCAGTTCTAAACAAAGCGTCGTGGCGGGATCTACATGCGAAGCGAAGTACATAGCTGCTTCGGAAGCAGCAAATGAAGGAGTCTGGATGAAGAGTTCATTTCCGATCTAGGTGTCATACCTAGTGCATCGGGACCAATGAAGATCTTCTGTGACAATACTGGTGCAATTGCCTTGGCAAAGGAATCCAGATTTCACAAGAGGACCAAGCACATCAAGAGACGCTTCAATTCCATCCGGGACCAAGTCCGGTGGGAGACATAGAGATTTCAAGATACATACGGATCTGAATGTTGCGAACCGTTGACTAAGCCTCTTCCACGAGCAAAACATGATCAGCACCAAGACTCCATGGGTGTTAGAATCATTACTGATGTAATCTAGATTATTGACTCTAGTGCAAGTGGGAGGCTGAAGGAAATATGCCCTAGAGGCAATAATAAAGTTATTATTTATTTCCTCATATCATGATAAATGTTTATTATTCATGATAGAATTGTATTAACCGGAAACATGATACATGTGTGAATACATAGACAAACTTAATGTCACTAGTATGCCTCTACTTGACTAGCTAATTAATCAAAGATGGTTATGTTTCCTAACCATAGACACGTGTTGTCATTTGATTAACGGGATCACATCATTAGGAGAATGATGTGATTGACTTGACCCATTCCGTTAACTAGCACTTGATCGTTTAGTATGTTGCTATTGCTTTCTTCATGACTTATACAAAGTTCCTACAACTATGAGATTATGCAACTCTCGTTTACCGGAAGAACACTTTGTGTGCTACCAAACGTCACAACATAACTGGGTGATTATAAAGGAGCTCTACAGGTGTCACCGAAGGTACATGTTGAGTTGGCATATTTCGAGATTAGGATTTGTCACTCCGATTGTCGGAGAGGTATCTCTGGGCCCTCTCGGTAATGCACATCACTACAAGCCTTGCAAGCAATGTAACTATTGAGTTAGTTACGGAATGATGCATTACGTAACGAGTAAAGAGACTTGCCGGTAACGAGATTGAACTAGGTATTGAGATACCGACGATCGAATCTCGGGCAAGTAACATACCGATGACAAAGGGAACAACGTATGTTGTTATACGGTTTGACCGATAAAGATCTTCGTAGAATATGTAGTAGACAATATGAGCATCCAGGTTCCGCTATTGGTTATTGAACAGAAATAGTTCTAGGTCATGTCTACATAGTTCTCGAACCCGTAGGGTCCGCACGCTTAACGTTACGATGATAGTTTTATTATGAGTTTATAAGTTTTGATGTACCAAAGGTTGTTCGGAGTCCCGGATGTGATCACGGACATGACGAGGAGTCTCGAAATGGTCGAGACATAAAGATTGATATATTGGATGACTATATTCGGACACGGAAGTGTTCCGGTGATTTGGAGAAAACCGAGTCTTGGGAGGTTACTGAACCCCGGGAGCTAATGGGCCTTGTTGCCCTAGTGGAGAGAGAGAGGGGCCGGCCAGGGCAAGAGGCGCGCCCCCTCCCCCTAAGTCCGAATAGGACAAGGAAGGTGGTGCGGCGCCCCCTTGCCTTTCCCCCTCTCCCACTCCTTCCTTCCCCCTCTTTCTTGGACTAGGAAGGGAGGGCAAACCTACTTGGAGTAGGTTTCCCCCCTAGGGCGCCCACCCCTTGGCCGGCCCCTCCTCCTTCCCCTTTATATACGGAGGAGGGGGCACCCCATGACACACAAGTTGATCTTCGTGATCGTTCCTTAGCCGTGTGCGGTGCCCCCCTCCACCATATTCCACCTCGGTCATATCGTAGCGGTGCTTAGGCGAAGCCCTCCGTCGGTAGAACATCACCAACGTCCTGCACGCCGTCGTCTTGTGGAACTCATCCCCGACACCCTGCTGGATCGGAGTCCGGGGATCGTCATCGAGCTGAACGTGTGCTGAACTCGGAGGTGCCGTACGTTCGGTACTTGGATCGGTCGGATCGTGAAGACTTACGACTACATCAACCGCGTTGTCATAACGCTTCCACTTTCGGTCTACGAGGGTACGTAGACAATACTCTCCCCTCTCGTTGCTATGCATCACCATGATCTTGTGTGTGCGTAGGAATTTTTTTTGAAATTACTACGTTCCCCAACAAGATCTTCATGAGACACTCTCAGTTTCTCAAGATCTTGCTTCCTTTGAAGATACGTAGGAAAGCGTCTCATGAGAGGCTAAGAGAGTTTCATGACGACTCTCAAGTTCCTCTTACTTAACATGAAGATTTTTTATGTCTTCGATTAAGCACTGAGATCGATTCATTTCCACGTCCAACATGTCATCGCTTTTGTCTAGCAGCTTTTGAATATGTTCCATAGAAGTTTGTTGTTCAATTGGAATTTTAGCAAGTGTCTTATAACTAGGTTTGGATTCACATTCAGAGTCATGTTCATTGGAGGTCTGGAAGTAAGCATCGCGTGAGTTTATCTTGGCACCACATGCCATAAAGTAGTAGGTTGGAGCAGAGTCATCCTCATCATCAGCTTCAGCTTCGGCGGTGTGACCATTGTCTTCAGTGTTGAAGATGGACTTGGTGACGAATGCCGAAGCCAGAGCCAGGCTCGCCACGCCTGAATTAGACTCCTCCTAAGACTCCACCTCCGCCTCCTCAGAAGCAGACTCCTCCTCAGAATCCATCTCCTTACCAATAAATGCACAAGCCTTGCTTGATGAGGTCTTCTTGTGAGACGAGGGCTTTGACAAAGACTTTGAAGAAGAATTTGACGATTTCTTACTCTTCTTGTCATCAGAATCATATCCTTGCTCTTATTCTTCTTCTTTGATTCCTTGTCCCATTGAGGACACTCAGAGATGTAGTGGCCCGTCTTCTTGCATTTGTGGCATGTTCTCTTCTTGTAGTCACGAGATGAAGCCTCATCGTTCTTTGGGATCTTGAAGACTTGTCGAAGCGATTCTTCTTGGAGAACTTCTGGAACTTCCTCACAAGCATTGCAAGTTCTTTGCCAATGTCTTCAGGATCACCAGAACTACAGTAAGATTCTTCTTCAGATGAGGAAATGGCCTTAGCCTTCAAGGCACGGGATCGACCATAGTTTGGGCCATAGATATCATGCTTCTCAGATAGCTGGAACTCATGTGTGTTGAGCCTCTCAAGTATATCAAACGGATCGAGATCTTTGAAGTAAGGATGTTCTTGTATCTTTAGGGCTAGGGTGTCAAATGATATGTCAAGTGATCGCAGAAGCTTCTTCACGATCTCATGCTTAGTGATCTCAGTAACGCTAAGAGCACGAAGCTTATTTGTGATATCAGTGAGACGAACAATGTGAGCTGGACATTCTCATTGTCATTCCTCTTGAAGTGGTTGAAGAGATTATGAAGAACATCAATCCTTGAGTCTCTCTGAGTCGAGACGCCCTCGTTGACCTTGGACAACCAGTCCCAGACTAGCTTCACAGTTTCCAGTGCACTCACACGACCATACTGCCCTTTGGTCGGATGACCATAGATGATGTTCTTGGCAGTTGAGTCCAGGTGCGTGAACCTCTTGACATCAGCAGCGGTGACACCTTCACCGACCTTGGTAACGCCTATACTGACGGCATACCAGAGGTCGACGTCAATGGCTTCAAGATGCATGCACATCTTATTCTTCCAGTAGGGGTAATGAATGCCATCAAAGACTAGGCACGCAGCGGAGACCTTGATTATCCCTGCAGTCGACATAGCTAATACTCCATGTGGTTAAACCGAATCACACAGAACAAGGGAGCACCTTGCTCTGAAACCAATTGAAACTAGTTATCGACTAGAGGGGGGGTGAATAGGCGATTTTTATGAAAGTCTTCAAAACACGAGTGCTTTGAAGACAAACACGTAATCTGAACCTATATGATATGCAGCAAAATGTAAACTACACTAAGCAAGCCATAGTCAAGCAAGTAATACAGTGAAAGCACTAAGACTAACAGCAGCTAGGTAGAAAGGATCAGAATGGAAGATAGAATGATGCCAAACAGTACCAAGTCTTCACACAGTGAAGTCAAATGGATCAGGCAGGCAAGCAATGACTTCACAAAGACAAACTAAAAATTAAGGAGGGTAGGGGATAGAACCAGTTGCTTGGTGAAGACAAGGATTTGGTAGACCAGTTCCAGTTGTTGTGACAACTGTACGTCTGGTTGGGGAGGCTGAGATTGAACTCAGAAGACTGTGTCTTCACCTTATTCCCATAGAGCTAAGAACACTTAGTCCTCGCCCTATCACTCAGGTAAGTCTTCAAGGTAGACTTCCAAACCTTCACAGACTTTGTTCGCGGGCAATCGACAATGACTCTTGGATCCTCAGAACATGATGCCTAACCGGCTGGAGGATGCACAGTCGTCAAGTGTAACAAGTCTTCCGATCACGCGGACAGAAAGACTTCAATGATGCCTAACACTCTTTGGCTCTGGGTGTTTTGGGCTTTGTCCTCACAAGGATCTCTCTCTCAAAAGCTTGGGTGGTGGTTGCTCTCAAACGACAAAAGTTGTGCACTAACTCTAAGCAGCCACAAATTTATGCTGTAGGGGGTGGGCTATTTATAGCCAAGTGGCAATCCGACCTGATATGTCCGAAGTGACCCTGGGTCACTAAGGAACCGACACGTGTCCAACGGTCGGATTTCAAACACACGCGGCAGCTTGGCTTGGGCTACAAGCAAAGCTGACTCATCTAGCTTTGGATAAGATTTGCTCTCATTGTCTTCTCTCAAAGACATAGGATTTGGTTAAGCATCACCTCTATCATCTGACTTTGTTCACTTGGAACCCACTTAACAGTACGGTGGTTCCTATGACTCAAGAAAGAAGAAAAGGAAACTACGAAAGAAACTATATCTTCGCACTCCATAGTCTTCAAGTGAATGTGTTCATCGTCATTACCTTCAACGTGAATGTCTTCATGAACCACCCTTGTCTTCAATGTCTTCATACATTTTAGGGGTCATCTCCGGTAGGTAAACCGAATCAATGAGGGACTACTACTTGTGTTATCCTGCAATTCTCACAAACACATTAGGCCCTCAACCACGTTTGTCATTAATACTCCAAAACCTACTAGGGGTGTCACTAGATGCACTTACACCATGCTAATAGCTGAAACCCATTTTTACCACTAGAAATGACCCTTTTGCCCTTATTCTCTACTTAGCAGTATGTGTCCTGGCCTGGTCGTCTTGTCTTCCTTTCATCACACTTGTTGTTAAAAGAGGGCATGAAAGTGTTCATGGGAATTGGATGAAGGAGAGGATAGGCAGCAGAAGAAGTTAAGGGTTACAGATGTTGGAACAACTCTTGGGAGCCTTTGAATCTGGAAAACACTTCCCTTGGGGGAGATGCAGACAAAAAGATTGCTTTTGATTTTCATGCAGCTATCTAAGAAAGGAATTGTGGTCATGCCTAACTATAGCATTGTGATATAGAGATACACATTTTCCACTCTCTCACAGGTTGATCAAGAGCTTTTGATTCTGTTTTCCTGATCATGGGCATGACCATAATTGCCGGCAACATTTGAGAGCACAATGTTGGTAGAACTATCATGTTGAATTGACACAAGTTGTTTGTTATACTTAAGCGATTATATCGTCTGAATTCTTTAGTTCATAACATAGGAGTTATCATATGTCTGGTTCCTTAGACCATGAGAGTATCAAGTCACTCCATATATACCGGGCGTTGCACTTTGGGGTTGTTCCAATGTCATCCATAACTGGGTGATCATACCAACAGCTTACGGGTTCATCGGAAACGTATGACAAAGGACTAGATGGATCAAGATTGGGATTTGCTCCTCCAATGATGGAGAGATATTCTTAGGGCCCTCTCGGTGTAAAGGCATCCATCATCATCTGGCTAGACACAGATGACTATGTCACAGGGATGCCGGAACACGGCAACGAGAAAGAAGAACGAAACCATTAACGAAGAGACCGGTATAGTGAGCATGTGTATGACTCGTGGGGATACCGATATATCTCACCTTGGGTTTGTAGCATATTGCTAAGAAAAGAGAATAACATAGCATAACCAACGGTTCACTCAAATATCATTCGTATAAGTATAGGGATCAATATATGGATGTCCACGGTTCCGCTATTGGTCATCGAATGGAAGGTGTTTTCGTATTTTACCGAACCAGCAGGGTCACACGCTTAAGGGATTACGATCTGCTGAGTTCTATAGGAGTTGGGAATATGAGAAAATATTATGCGAATAGTTTCAAGAATAAAAGAAATCGTTTCGAGAGAAACCGGAAGCATTTCGGGGAGTACCGGGAATTAATATATAGGTGAAATGTGTTTCCAGGGACTTCAAATACAAATTATAAAGGGCTACAATATTATTGTGAGGTCCTGGGAGTTTTATTTAAAGTCAAAGGGCTAAAGAAAATACATAAAGGCCCATTAGGGGAGAGTTAATGGGCCCTAAGGCCCATTAGTGGAGGCGCCCCAAGGGGAGGCCGTATTGGGAGGTGGAGTTAGGCAACAGCTCCTATTTGGCGTGCGGGTCGCGCTCTAGCCACATAGCGCGCACCCCCCCTCTCGGTGTATGGGCCGGCCCATTTGGGGATTATTCCAAACCGGTTTTGGGAAGGTTCTAGAACCTTCCTTGAACCGATATTTTTTCTCTATCGGCTTTTCTCCTTTTCTTTTTTCTTTTTTTCCTATTTTTTCTTTTTTATCTTTACCTTTTTATTTCATTTCCATTTATTTTCCTTTTCTTTCTCATTTTTCAGAGCATCTTTCAAAATTTAGCTTTAATACATGAACATTTTTTGAATTTGTGACTTTTTTTGAATTCATGAACATTTCTAAAAATCCATGAACATTTTCAATTCACAATATTTTTACAAATTTGTGAACATTTTTTAAATTGTAAATAGTTTTTGAAACTCATGATTTTTTAATTAAAAAACATTTTTTAGTTGGAAACAATTTTTAAAATTAAAAATCTATTTTTTCATTTGACAAACATTTTTTAAAATACAGAAACATTTTTTGAATCAGCAAACAATTTTTGAAATGGTGAATAATTTGGGATTTTTTTGAAATTGGTGAACATTTTTTGTTTTTGAACAGTTTTTAAAAAATCATGAACAAAATTTGAACTCGTGAAATTTTGTCCAAATTCAGGAATTTTGTTTTAATACATGAATATTATTTCAAAATCATGATTTTTTTGAATGATCGAACAATTTTTCAAAATCACGAACATTTTTTTAGTCCACAACCATTTTATGTTTTCTTTTTTTTTTGAAAATTTTGAACTTTTTTTGGAATTCACGATCATTTTATGATTTCTTGAACATTTTTTCCAAAATTCTTATTTATTTAGATATCTGGAAGTTTTTTTAAACCCCAAATTATTAAGAAATATAAAAACAAAAAATGAAAAAGCTAAGAAATGAAATAAAAAAGGAGTCGTCCTGCCCCACGCATGGGCCGGCCTAAAAAGGCGTGCTGGGGGAGCGAGGGGTGCGCGCTGCGTCTTCCCCCAGTGCATTGCGCCCTATATAGGAGGTCCCGAGTTGGACTCCACCTCCCCTAGGGCCGACACAAGGGGAGGGGAACCCTTCCCCAAGTTGGCCACCCCCTCCCCTCTCCCCTACACGTATATATGCTAGAGGTTTTAACCCCTTTGAGAGACAAGTTTCTCCTCTAGTTCTCTTTTGTTCTAGTTCTTGTCTTGTTTGATCTAGATTGTATCTAGTTCTAGTTTTTTTCTAGTTCTACATAATATAGAAGACCTGTGAGGTTCTCTTCTCCCTCCTCTAGTATTAGGCGAAGTCTAGCTCTGGACAACAACATGCTGCTGGATCGTGAAGCATGTATGTGTGCAATCCCTACAGAGGTTATGCTTTCGGTCTTATGTTCGAGGGATCGTTGTAGACGGTTTGAGGGACTTCAAGTTTGACCTACGCCAACTCTTTCTTCCGCTACAACTTGAAGTTGGTAACGATCCGATCTAAACCCCTCATGCATCTTCATAGTGTTCCAGTACCTTGATCCATATGATGATTTTTTTTGTTTTCTACTTTGTTTTGCAACATTTATTAGCAGGCAAATCAAGTGGGATATTGTTAGGTGTTGACTCCAAGCTTTTTTATGTCATATGTAGAGACAATGGGGATCATTTTGTTAGCATGAAGATCAGCAACAAGAAAACTCATATTGAGATGATGGTACCAACAGTTTATGGTCATGCATAACCTGAAGGGGAAGATCATTTCCTTACTGAACTTGCACAATTGTGTAATACGAGCAAAGATCTTTTGTGTTTGGTGGTGATTTGAATATAATCAGGAAATGTAGTGAGAAAAAAACTTTGTGTACTACCTAGATGGAGCCATACTTTCAATTCCAATATTCAAGTTGATGGTTTCAAAGAACTGGCCCACCATGGTAGATTATGTACATTCACTAACAATTTGTAGGAACCCACCTTTGAGAGACTGGACAGATTTTTGTCAATAAAATTGATAAAAGTATGCCCTGATACGTCTCCAACGTATTTATAGTTTTTGATTGTTCCATGCTATTATAGTATCAATCTTGGATGTTTTATATAACTTTTTGTTGTATTTTCTATCATTTTTAGAACTAACCTATTAACCCAGTGCCAAGTGTCAGTTGTTGTTTTCTGCTTTGTTTTGGTTTTCCAGGAAATCAGTATCAAACGGAGTCCAAACACTATGAAACTTTTTGACGGTTTTTTTTCCGACAAAAGAGACCCTAGAAGCTTCGGGAGGAGAACAGACGAGAAGCGATGAGGCGGCAAGGCAATAGATTGAATCTCCTGCTCCAAGTAGAATTCCCAAGCGTTTTGTATATGAACCTCTTCAAACAGGGCTTATTCCTATCGATTTAGTGATCCCTATAGGGCGCGGTCAGCGGGAGTTCATTATTGGGGACAAACAGACTAGCAAAACAGCAGTAGACACATATACAATTCTCAAGAAAAAGGATAAAGATTAAGAAGAACCAAAGCGAGCCTTCACGAAAAAAATGCAAGTGAAAGAGAATTGTAAAATTTCCTAAACGACGTGGTTCTTTTCTTTATGGATCGGGTAGATCCATATGTTCTGACGGGGGAGACGAGGTGTGGCGCAGTCTGGTCAGCGCATCTTTTTTGGGTGCTTTTAGCATGCTAGAACCCGAGTTAGGGTAGGTCAACGATAGATTGTACATATAGACTACCTAAGCTTGTCCTAGCACTAATAATTGATTGAGCAAAAGAAGTTTTGTAAGCACGAGTAAGCGCAGCAGGTCCACCAGAAAAACTCAAAAGAGAAAGAAGTCTCGTTAATCTCTTCGTGCTCGTTCCAAGTTCGAAGTACCTTTTGGCCTTTTAAATCATGCTTTGCTATTAAAGGGAATTCCTCCTAATGTCGGAAACTCTTTTTTATTTGGGAATGGTCTTCCTTGTTCGTTCCCTCAATCGGTCACTCCTCGTCGACATTACTATTATTAGATTATAAGCAGCTTCCCAGCTTCCCTAGCATTTTGTAAAAGCGCTCTATAAAGTGGCGCATGAGAACGAGGCTCTGGTTACAGAAATTGTCCCTGGCTTCCAACTTGTAATCAGCATAATAGATTAATGAACTTTCTCTTCTAATGAAATAGATCTTTCAAGTTTTCGGGCGCACCTGGGCGGTAGGCGCGCCCTAATGCCTGTGGGCCCCTCGTAGCTCCGTCTGATCTAATTCCACTTCTATAAATTCTCTAAAATCAGGAAACCAACGGGGAGCCACCTCAAACACTTTTTCCGCAGCCGCAAATTTTTGTTCTTTGGTGATCCCATCTGTAGGCCTTTGTTGGTACTCTGCCGGAGGGGAAATCATCACAGAGGGCTTCTACATCATCCTTGTCGCCCTCTGATGATGCGTGAGTAGTTCACCACAAACATATGGGTCCATAGCTAGTAGCTAGATGGCTTCTTGTCTCTCTTTGATCTTCAATACAATGTTCTCTTCGATGTTCTTGGAGTTCTATTCGATGTAATCTTCTTTTGTGGTGTGTTTGTTGGGATCCGATGAATTATGGGTTTATGATCTAAATATTTATGAATATTAGTTGAGTCTTCTCTAAACTCTTTTATGCATGATTGTTATAGCTTTGTATTTCTCTTCGATCTTCTGTTTAGTTTGGCCAACTAGATTGATTTATCTTGCAATGGGAGAGGTGCTTTGTAACGGGTTCAATCTTGCGGTGCTCTATCTTAGTGGCAGAAAGGGAAAAGACACGTATTTTTATTGTTTCCATTAAGGGGAAAACGACAGGGTTTATTCATATTGATTGGGTTTAGTTTGTCTATATCATGTCATCTTGCTTAAGGCGTTACTCTATTTTATACTTAATACCCTAGATGCATGCTGGATAGCGGTCGATGGGTGGGGTAATAGTAGTAGATGTAGGCAGGAGTCGGTCTACTTGTCTCGGACGTGATGCTTATATACATGATCATTGCCCTGAATGTCATCATAACTATGCGCTTGTATACAATTGCGCAACAGTAATTTGTTCACCCACCGTATGCTATGTGTTCGCGAGAGAAGCCTCTAGTGAAAACTATGGCCCCAGGGTCTACTTTTTTCATATATAAAAACACAAAATACCTTACTGTAATTTTCTATTTTATTTTATTTTATCTTTATATTTTTTTACCTATCACTACGCGATTTAATCCTTACAAGTAACCACCCAGGGGATTGACAACCCCCTTGGTTGCATTGGGTGCAAGTGTTTGCTTTTGTGTTTGCAGGTGCTGCTAACGAGATTTTGTGTGGTTCTCCTACTGGATTGATAACCTTGGTTCTTAACTAAGGGAAACACTTATCTCTACTGTACTGCTTCATCCTCTCCTCTTCGGGAAAATCCCAACATAGCTCACAAGTAGCATGCCCAAAGTGTGTAGAATTGATAACAATGTAGCATGAACCATACAAAAATTATAGATAGATTCGAGACAAATCATAGAGCTATTTCACTTCATTGCAATTTGTGGCATTTGGTGCACTACACGAAATTTTTTCTTTTCCCGAATGAGTACCTTGTCTGGTGTTATCAAAATGTCATAGCGGTGATTATGCTCTCTTTCGATCCCACTAAAAATGTTCCCTCGTTGAGATTCCTCCTTTAAGTACATAACCTTGAGCATGATCCATACTAATCTGCTAATGGAGCTCATAAGGCTGATAGATAGTTTAATGATTGAAACATTAGACAAGAATGTCGTTGTTATTGTTCTGTGTTTTTTAAACCATAATACCTCATATGAAAAATATAATCCTGTCAAATTAGCTATATTTATTCATATATATATATAATATATGTCCTCTCATTAATGTATATCTTAATCAGACATAGTGTCGATACACTCAAAGGGGTTGGATATTCTAGGGCTCACTTTTTTCCTTTCTATGCACACCTTCCCTATCTCAGAAAAAGAAGATGAGAGAAGGGTAGAGCTGAGGTACTCAGGCAGGGTCGTGGGCCTAGGTTCTTGGAAACACATCAAGCTTCTTCGTCTTTTCAAGTCTTTGGCAAAGGGAACGATGTAACCAAGAGATTTATAACTTTATTTCTTTATTAGACAAATAGATAATATTTCTTTTATTTTCTTATTATGTTGTAATGTTGAATATATGAGCATTTTTTCATGAATTTAATCCAAAAAAGCAATAGATAAACATAAAGAACATACTAGCGAGACATGTTAACTAGACCAAGAGTAGTGTTGAACAAACTAGGGATGCAAATTCGTAGATAAGGGAAGAAAATCAGGTCCATCTCTATTAGCAGCTGAAAAATGATCCCTAACAGTAAGGATAAGAATACATGTGGGATAGATGATGAAGAGGACCATTGGCAGCAGGAGAGAACGTATCCTATGAAACATGTCTATCTGTGCATGGAGTGCACCTCCAGGATTTCACACCATTGGATACATAATCAATGGACAACGTGAAGACATAGGCAAGGTTGTGAACATACTTTGCAAGGGGCCTTATACTTCAGTACAATCAACCCACAATCCATTTTCGACCTTGCTTTCATTGTAGTGGGTTGATTTTGATGAAACGAGGTGATTTCCCAACGCGCTGCGGCGGGAATTTAAAGATTAATTTTAGATGAATTGTGGATGAAGAAAATGATCCAAGTCAAAAGCTACTATTTTTTAATGTAGAAATGTTTTAGACTTGCACTATGTGAGAGCAAAGAATATGCATGTGGTTTGCATGGGCTGTAAAATAGTGTTAGTGGATGCTGCATGACACACTTGATGAGGTGGAAGGCCGCATGTTGAGAGAATTAGAGTTAGCGGGGGTCAATTACTTAGGGATAGTAGATACAAGGTCTAACTGCAAACGTTCTAGACCAGTGGGATGCACTGGGGGTTTATTGTGAAGAAGTGCTTGGTGTTTTTTGCAAAAACGCCAGACCCTCGTCTTCCAGACAATTTTCCCCTCAATTTTCTATCCATCGTCCCAAAATCAATCGATGCACTGGGTTCACAAATAGCTCCGTTTTCTGGATACATTCTCGACAGCAACATCGGGGACTGCCACAAAGTGTCAAGAATGAAGTAGACAACATCAAGAAAGTAGACGAACTAGTGAGCAACCACGCAAATATTCTCAAACAAATCTCGTCGGCTCTCTCCCTGCAAGATCTTGAGAGATGTTGTTTCAAAAGTCTACTCTTGCTCTTCACGGTGCACACCAAGAAGCGGATGGGGAAGGCTTTAGAGACTGCACAAAGCTCTAGAAAGAAAAAATGTGACTCAGTCATGTGCTTCCTCTCAATGAGAGGAGTGACCTCTCAAATGGACATAACTAACCCCAAAACTGATGCAGAACTTAACAAGTCGTTAATGCTAACAATTAACAAAATGATTAATGTTCAATTTCTAATGATATCTTTTTTCTGATATATAACATGTATTATCTTGCTCTATTTGTTAACTAGAGATACACACAAGCCCTATAAACCGAAAAAGAGGTAGTACTTCGCCTGCTATTTGAATATAATGCGCACACTGAACATAGATCCTAATTTGGCTCGGCTCATTCATAAAACGCGACGCAAACATACAAGGCCAGAATGGGAAGGAGAGGAATAGTGTGTGCACATATCCTGTTCTTAAACTTTAGTGGTGCGTAGAAGACGAAGCTCAGTAGGTGGAAATACACGTAGGACCTTGTGTCTGCATCATTTCTTTTTAAGACAAATCTATCCACTTTAATTATCTTGCCACATAAGTGTTTGCTTATGGAACATCAAGGAAAGAAGACACTACGAGGATGTCTATCTGATACAACGTTCGCTGGTCCTTGGATGTAGACTCTTGAACGTCTAAGGTCGTCCCTACTATACATCGAAAAATATATTCATTAACTTAATTAAAAAAATATGTGTTAGATGCTATAAAAATTATATCACTGAAAACTTCTTTGAAATGTGAATCCGGTGATACCTTTTTTTAGTAGAGTGGTACGTTATTTTAACACACAACCAATATTTTATTCATTCAACTTTGCTTAAAATACATTCAAATCTTATAAACCCAAAGAGAGGGAGCATTATTTCTTGTGATTGAAACATTCAGATAGCATTGGCGCCTTAATTTGCCGTGTTGGTCTTACGACGAGCAAAACAAGGGCATATGCATACGCATGTACTACGAGCCTACTGTTTGCATATATTGCGGGCGAGTGACTCTGCACCTAGAGGCCATGTTCTTGAACAGGGCGTCCATCCAGAGCCAGCTAACAATTAATGAACCACACACCGATCAATAATTCTCCGTTTGGCTCTTTCCGATCCAAGGACTTGATCGATCATTCTCATGGGTTCCCAACTCGCTAGCTCAAGTAGGAAGGAACCGAAGCTCATGGACCGTCCACACAAACTTAGCAAAATGCCGATACTACTATAGTACAACATGCTATGTATGTATATAAATGCCAATCTGCATTGCGTTCCGCGCATTCATCATCCCATGATCCATCAGTGATCGATGGATGGGGGTGCATGCATGGGCCCTATTCCTAAATCATATGATGCACCCTCATGTCGACTATGGGTACTACTACTTGTCCATGATCTAACCGGCTGAGCTGAGTTTGGTTCAGTTTAGTGAGAGAGCTGGCCATGGCCATGCATATTCGACGTGGCAAATCTTCCGCCACGAGCAGCGAATTTCTCGGTATTTGTATGCTCTCTAGTATGTAGGGTCACATGCGTGCCCGAGCTAGCTAGCATAACATTCCTGTGGAGGTAGTGCAAGTCGTGATCAGGAAAGATATTCATCGGTGTTATGTGTACTCGACAATATAGTGTGTTTTTTTTTTTTGAAAACTTAAACTTTACAAACTTTGACCAAATTTGTAAAGAAAAACATATAATTCTAGAATACCAAATACAATACATATTATTAGATACTCCATTCGTTTTTATTTACTCTGCATATTAGGCTTGACTGAAGTCAAACTTCGCAGAGTTTGATCAAATTTATAGAAAAAAATATAAACATTTACCATAAAAATTTATACGATGTGAAAGTACATTCAATAATGAATCCAATGGTATTCGTTTGTTGTTATATATGTTAATATTTTTCTTTATAAATTTTGTCAAAGTTTACAAAACTTGATTTTGATCAAAGCTAGTACGTGGACAAAATAAAAATGAAGGGAGTACATCAGAAGACATACTTTCATATTGTATACTTCCTCCTTTCCGGTTTATAGGGCTTATCTCAAAATTTTAGTTTTTCCATTTTATAAGGCTCAATTTGGTTGTCCCCATCACAAGTTGAGATTTCAAAGTGCATTAAATCATTGCATGCAAGTACTAAGAGAAAATTGACCAATGCATGTAATTTATGCATGCATGCATTGCAATTAATGCATTGGTAAACATATTTTTTGAGGAAAACAAGAGCATTAATTAGGTGCTTTTGCAAACTACAAAAAGTATTCCACCACTCACCATCTACCTTGGTTGGTGAGATTTTTGAATTGAGCCCTATAAACCGGAAAGGAGGGAGTATATTCAGTATGGTAGTTATAAACAGGTTTATGTGTAAACTTTATGGAAGTTTGTAAAATTCATTTAAAAGAATTATATGCATTACATTATGAAATGAAGGGAGGGTATACTGAGTAGGACTCATAATTAGCCGAACCAACCGATAGCTTCTTGCTGCGATCGACGTGCATTCAATATGCAGGTAGCTTGTGGTCTTCGGCAGGCATGCAGATCGAGGCATGCATGGTGGCTATGCCCATGTTCCATCTAGAAACAACCTTCCGAAACCACGTTTTCGGTCTTTCTGACATTATGAGCCGAATTTTACACCATATCAATTATCAATCATTCCCCCGAAGGGGTTGAAAATGACGGAAGGAGCATGGAGATCCAAATGTCTGTAAACAAAATTGGAATTTGGTTTCGGTTGGATTTAGGGCATCTTCAACGGCGACTCATAAATTTTCTTCCGCATCCGTCCGTCGATAGGGGACCAGTCCGGAAATATGGATACAGGAGGCCGCCGTCCAATGTTGTCCGCATACATTTCAACTACAATGTGAACCAACGAGACGAAATACATGCAAACACGGTGAATTTCATACAAACCAGATGAAAACATTTACATTTTGGACATATTTGAAATAAAAAAGGTAAAACTATGTGCACGTCCGACCACGCGGAGCTCCATTCCAATGATATGGATACACTACACTAGTTTACGACCTGCTGCGGTGGATCCCTTTGTCTTCCTGATGTTCGGTAGCCCGCTCATCGGACTTCCGGGAAGCCGCGGTGGATCCCTTTGTCTTATGATCGAAGGAACCTACACTCACCAATGATTCCCCAAGAAGGATACGACGACATCGTGCCGCCGCCGTCGTGTCCACAAGTACGGACAAGGGATTTCCCCCGGAGTTCAAGAAGAAGACGGAAGGAAATCCACGGGCGATGGCCCCAAGGGCCAAGGGGGGAGGCGGCACCCGCAGCAGTCGCTGCCACCGGCACTAGAGCTTTCGTTCGGAACCTCCAAGACACCATGCCGCAGACCCTAGCCAACAAGGGCACCCCTAAGGGAGTCCCGTTGCGACGAAAAACCGAGCCCCCTTTTGGAGATGCTAGTGGGACATGTGAACAACCTTGGTGCTCACAAGCTAGGTGTGCCGGCTCATTGCGCAAGCAACGATCTATGGGGTGCCTCATGGGTACTCAGGTACCCACTCGTTATTATCTTCAAAAACAAATCTGAGTTTTTTTGTTTTTTTATATTAAAAACTGCATGACCGTATTTTTATAGGCTCATACAATCCATGTGCATGACCGTTGTCGAGGTAGCCGAGAGCGTAGGATGGTGTAGCGTGGTCAAGGTAGCCATGCGAGGGATGCCCTGCGGACACGTCATGGACGAAGTCATGCGTCAGTGTTGCCAGCACCGGGCATGCGTAGACGGACGAAGTCGACTTTGACGAGGCGCCGCACCAGGCTTGCCAGGCCCGAGGACACGCCGTGGACGAGGGCACGTTGATACGTCTCCGCCGTATCTACTTTTCCTAACGCTTTTCCTCTTGTTTTGGACTCTAATTTGCATGATTTAAATGAAACTAACCCGTACTGACGCTGTTTTCAGCAGAACTACCATGGTGTTGTTTTTGTGCAGAAATAAAAGTTCTCGGAATGGAACGAAACTTTGCGATGATTTTTTATACAATAAAAGAGAATTTCTGGAGCCAAGAACCACCTCCAGGCGCGCCCAGGTGGGTTGTACCCACCTGGTGGCCTCGCAGACCCTGAAACCGGCGCTATAAAATCCTATTTTTTCAGGAAAAAATAAGGGAGAAAGAATTATCGCGTTTCACGAGGCGGAGCCGCCGCCGTCTCCCGTTCTTCATCATGAGGCCAGATCTGGAGTCCGTTTGGGGCTCTGGAGAGGGTGATCTTCGATCTTCGTCATCACCAACCCTTCTCCATCGTTAATTCCATGATGCTCCCCACCAGGAGTGAGTAATTCCTTCGTAGGCTTGCCGGACGCTGATCGGTTGGATGAGATTCATCACATAATCGAGTTAGTTTTGTTAGTGCTTGATTCCTAGTATCCATTATGTTCTGAGATTGATGTTGCTATGACTTTGCCATGCTTAATGCTTGTCATTTTGGGCCCGGGTGTCATGATTTCAGATCTGAACCGTTTATGTTATCATCATTATATCCATGTTCTATATCCGATCTTGCAATTTATAGTCACCTACTACGTGTTATGATCCGTCAACCCCGGAGTGACAATAGTCGGGACCACTCCCGGTGATGGCCGTAGTTTGAGGAGTTCATGTATTCACCGTGTGCTAATGCTTTGTTCCGGTTCTCTATTAAAAGAAGGCCTTAATATCCCTTAGTTTCCAATAGGACCCCGTTGCCATGGGAGGGTAGGACAAAAGATGTCATCCAAGTTCTTTCCATGAGCATGTATGACTATTTACGGAATACATGCCTACATTATATTTATGAACTGGAGCTAATGCCGTATCGCCCTAGGTTATGACTGTCTCATGATGAATGTCATCCAGCGAATCACCGATCCAATGCCTATGATTTTCCTACATATTAATCTTGCTAAATTACTACTGCTATTGTTACTATTGCACTTGCTACAAAATCATTGCTATCACTGTTACCATTACTATTACTATTGCTACTACTATCAAAACTATCGTACTACTCTGCTACTGATCACTTTGTTGCAGATAATTAATTTTCAGGTGTGGTTGAATTGACAGCTCAGCTGCTAATACCTACAAATATTCTTTGGCTCCCCTTGTGTCGAATTGAATACTCTACCCTCGAAAATGGTTGGGATCCTATATACTTGTGGTTATCACACGTGTTGGTGTTGCCAGCACCGGACATGCGTAGACGGACGAAGTCGATGTCGACGAGGCGTCGCACCAGGCTTGCCAGGCCCTAGGACATGTCGTGGACGAAGACACACGTCGTTGTTACCAACGCTGGGCATACGTAGACGGGGACCAGCACGAGCTGTACGCCAGGTCGGAGGTGTTGGAAAACATAGTAGAAAACAAAAAAATCGCACATATGATCACCAAGATCAATATGAAGATGCATAAGGGTTGGGATCAACGATCGTTACCAACTCCGGAGTGCAGCGGAAGAAGAAGAGTCGGTGTAGATCGTGCTCGAAGTCCCTCAAACGATGATGATGATCCCGTGAACCGCCCTCGAATGATCCCTCGAACAGAAGACCGAAAGCACGACCTCTCTTGGTTGCAAGCGCAGGGTATTCACTATCCGCATCGCTTCACCGTCCAGAGCTAATCGTCACCGGAGAATTAGAGGGAGGAGATCAGAACCACAATGGGCTTCTAATTATGAGGATTAGAGGTGGCTAGGGCTAGCTCTAATTAGTCTAGGACCAACTAGAACTAGAACTAGATCAACTAGAAGAGGCACCCAAAAACTTGTACTCAAAAGGGTGGAAAACCTCTAGTATACATAAGTTTAGGAGGGAGGAGAGGGCAGCCACCAAGGAAGGAAAGTCCTCCCTTGGTGTGCCGGCCTAGGGGGGAGTCCAACTCCCACCCCTAGTAGGATCCCCCCCACACACACAAGGAAAGGGGGGCACTGCCTAAGGCCCAAGTCTCTTTCCCCTTCTTGGCCTTTTAAGGCCCGTTGATATCTAATTAATATATAAAATACTTTAAACATTTTCAGAGCATTATATATAACTTAACATCCCCACCGAAACCCTTCCGGTGACCTTGAAATGCTTCCGGAACCTCTCGAAACTATTCCGGATGTTAATGAAACTATTTCACAAATATATTCTCATCATTCCCGTTCCACTAACTCTCAGCAGATCATGATTACCTTAAGTTTGTGACCCCGTAGGTTCGGTAAAACATAGACATGAACGAAACCCGTTCGTTCAATGACTGATAGTGGAACCGTGGACATCCATATCGGTCCCTATGATTACACGAATGATATTCGAGTGAACCTTTGGTTATCATGTGATGTTCACTTTGCTTTGCGATGCTTTACAAAACCCGGTGTGCATCGGTGTCCTCTTGGGTCATCACCATGCCCACTATACCGTTGCTCCTGTTACCGGTTTTGTTCTTCGTTCTCGTTGACGTGTTTCGGCATCCATGTGACGTAGTCACCTGTGTGTGGCCAGACAATGATGGATACAGTCACATGAGAGGGCCCTAAGAATACCTCTCCATCGTCGGAGGAGCAAATCCCACTCTCGAGCTGTTCGTTCACTTGTCAAACTTTCCGGTGAACCTAAAAGTTGTCGTTATGATCGCCTTGTTACAGATGACGTTTGAGCAATCCCAAAGTCCACTGTCTGGTAAGAAGTAGCCGAGACACTCTCATTGTCAAAGGAACTAAAGTACACATGCTATCACTCCGTGTTATAACAGATTATTTCAGACGATATGATCACAAAGTATAACATACAAGATTGGGTCGATTGAATATGATCGTTCTTCTAACGTCATACCCTCAATGTTGTTTTAGGACTATCGTTGCACCTAACGATATCCTAAGATCTGTAAGACTTGATCATCAACAACACTTGAGCTAGTCCTAGAGGCTGGACCTGGAACATATTGTTTTGACCGTTTATCATTCCACACGTGCATTTGAGTTTTCTACTGAATCGCATATTCCAGGATCATAGCAGTTATAGCATGAAATATAAACTCTTAATTATGAATAATGGAAATATAATAATACAATATTACTGCCACTAGGGCATAGTTCCAATAGTATCCCACTTCCACTAGAGTCAATAATCTAGTTGCATAACACTTAACAACTTATCTTGTGTTATTAATGAATTGCTTGTGGCAGAGCCTTCGTCATTATTTTTGACAAACTCAAAACTTTGTGATATTTGCGCTGGTATTGTCTGCTTCTCAGATCTTAATCCGTCTAGCTTTTCAAACATAATAATTTATTCATAATATAAATATTATTGGATTTACGATAATAATTATGTCAAGACCCTTCTTGATCATATGTTGAATTAACCCATTTTATAAAGATTCTTCTTGCATAACCTTTATGGGTGCAGAGCGACCGGACCTCAAATAGTCGATCTCGTGCATCGTTGTCATCCTGGATCGATAATCTTGACACACACAGTACTCGAAGGATTTATAACAGAGTAGCAATCACACACTTATTACATCGAATGTCTCAAAAGAGAACTTATTACAATAAATATGTCTTAAGGCCATCTAATAACAATAACAGCGGAAGGCTTGGAAGATAAGTAAGTCCATCAACTCCAACGGCATCACTGAGTATAGAACCACGACCTAAAGGCACCTTACTCGTCGTCTGAAAAGTCTGCAACATGAACGTTGCAGCCCGAAACGGGTTAGCACATGGAATATGTTGGCAATGTAACATATAGAGAGTAATGAAAGAATAAAGCTACACTACATGCATATATGGCTGGTGGAAAACTCTATGGTTACAGTTTTTGCATAAAGCCAATTTTTCCCTACTGCAAAGGAATAAATTTTATTTAACTATCAAGGTGGTTGTTAAACTTTGAGAGTGTAGACACCCTCTCAATCCCAATTAAACATCATCATTAAAACCCAACAATATTAATTAAAGACATGATGAGATTGACATGATAATCCAAGTACTAGATACTCAAAACGTCCATAACCGGGGACATGTCTAACCATGATTAGTTTATACACTCTACAGAGGTTTGCACACTTTTCCACACAAGACTCGATCTCCTCCGTTGGGATTCTCGCACTACATGATGTTTGATAAAGGGATGACCGAGACATAGTCTTTCAGAAGCGCTAGCTCCTTACGATCGGGTAGAGCGTTACACCTACTTTCCCCTACATCTGCTAGTCTACCACTGTAAGAGTTCGCACGACATAATCAACTATGATAGAGCCCATAGTAGCTTGTGGCTGCACACGGAAGTTTCTAGCATGAATAATCTCATGATCCCTTTGAGCCTGGGTGGCGGTCCATAAAGAAAAACAGGCAATCGCTGGAATACCCAGGTGCCTCAATCCACCCAGATTTGTGTTAAAGTTGCCACCTTAAATAAACCATTAATTAAACAAACTCACATCTGTCATGGATACACTCACCCAATCCACGTCTACTAGCATAGCATGACATAATAAACAAACATAGAGTAACTCCCAAGGGTTTGATAATAAAACAGGTAATAGGTACTACCTTCATCTACTTCCCAAAACCCACATATTAATCAAATCCTAATCATGCAATTGTTTGAGGATTGATCTAATGCAATAAAATTGGGTAGTAAAGAGGTATGATCAAAGTGTTACTTGCCTTGCTGATGATCCACGAAACCTAGAGATTCGAAGTAGCAAGCGGCGCACTCCGGATACTCTATCACAAACAAACAAGCATACAATAAGTACTCATCTAATGCACGGGTAAAACTCAAATAAGAGATCTAACCAGAAAGTTCAACTTAAGAACCCTGGTTTGCAAAAAGAATCAAATCAAACGAAGCAACGAAAGTCAAACCGCGAAAGAAACAAGTTCGTTTACTAATCTAGACCTAAGTCAAATTTTACAGTAGCAAAAACTTGTTTGAGTTGGTTAAACGGAAAGAGGGTTTCAAGATGAAACTCTAGGCGCTTGAATCGCCTGATTCCGATAAACGAGCGAAAAGATAAACTAAAACGAAAAACAGATCAGAAATCACGATCAGAAATAATTGCGGAAAATCCGAGAAAAAGAAAAACTGACGAACAGGCTAACGAACGAACGTTCGCTGTCTGCGGCTAACGACGAAAACCGCTCGTTAAAACGATCGTACGGACGAACGTCCGCTAAATAAACTAAACCGAAAAAAGAATCTAGGGTTTCTTTTAAAAAAACGAATGAAAAACCGGCGGAAAAACCGAACGGTTTTCTCGAGGAAAACCGCTGGCGGCAAGGCGGCGGCTTACTCCGGTGAGGGGCGGCGGTGGCTCAGGGGCGGCGGCGGCGGCTTAGGGTTAGGGTTTGGGCGCGGGGCGGGCTGGTGGCTCGGGTGGGCTCGGCGGCGCATTATAAAGGCCCGCCAAAGTGAGTCTGGCGAACACGACCAAAGTCGGTTTCGTTTTTTTAAAACATTACGCGCAGAAAAACAAAAAAAAGAAATACTAAACGGACTCCAAAAATCCCGAAATAAATTTTCTCCGACTTTTAAAATCAAGCCGGTTTAGATGAACATTTATTTGGGGCCTAAATGCAATTTTGAAAAACACGCATTTTCCTAAAGTCAAATAAAATAGCAATAAACTCCAAAATAAAATCTTATTTGATTTTATTATCAAATCCTCAATATTTCTTTATTTTGGGAAAGTCATTTTATTCCCTCTCTCGTATTTTCATAGTAGAAATAATTGAAGATAAAATAAATAAAATCAAATGATCCTACTTTCAAAATTTGAGAAAACTCAAATATGAAAATAGCGAAATTCCCAACTCTCTCCGTGGGTCCTTGAGTTGCGTGAAATTTCTAGGATCAAGCCAAAATGCAATAAAATATGATATGCAATGATGATCTATGTATAACATTCCAAATTGAAAATTTGGGATGTTACAAACCTACCCCCCTTAAGATGAATCTCGCCCTCGAGATACGGGTTGGCTAGAAAATAGGTGAGGGTGGTCCTTCAGCAGATCTTCCTCTCGCTCCTAGGTGGCTTCATTCTCGGTGTGGTGGCTCCATTGAACTTTGCAAAACTTGATAACCTTGCTGCGGGTGACTCGACTGGCATACTCGAGAATCTTGACTGGTTGCTCCTCATAGGTCAAATCACTATCCAACTGAATCGCTTCCAGCGGCACTGTATCTCTTAGCGGTACATCAACCATCTTTGGGTGGCATTTCTTCAATTGGGAAACATGGAACATATCGTGAACTCCTGACAATCCTTCGGGCAATTCCAACAACTTCTCCCATACGCTCCAAAACTTTGTATGGTCCTACAAAACATGGCGCTAACTTTCCCTTAACTCCAAAGCGCTTAACTCCCCGAAGTGGAGATACTCGAAGATAAACTCGGTCTCCAACTTCGTAAACTGTCTCCTTGCATTTTGAATCTGCATAGCTCTTCTGCCTGGATTGGGCTACCTTGAGCCTATCGCGAATCAACTTCACTTTCTGTTCAAACTCCTTAATCAAATCCGGTCCAAACAACTGGTGGTCTCCAACTTCATCCCACGATAATGGGGTGAAAGAACATGCGGTGCCCCCATGTTTGGTTTTGGTAATTGATGACAGTCTCTATGGACTAATGGTTGTCTTGAGTTATATTTGAAGGATTTGTCCATAGGCTTTTCCTGAAGTCCATGTGTTGCTTTCAAGGAGTTTATGAGTTGACCAAGGTGCTATTAAGGAATTATCCAAAGATTGGTCATGTGAGTGTTGAGCTTATTGCAAGCATGTCTTGAAGAAGAAGATTGTGTGATCATTCATGTTTAACTTCAAGACATCATCCAAATGAAGAGAGTTGGAAAGATTCAAGGTTGATCAAGACTAAGTCAAGAGTGAATCAAGTTGATCAACTCACAAAGCGTAGCAGATGTACTGAGAGGGATCAAGTGATCCCATGGTATGGTAAGCCTTGTCCATTGCAATTTGTGTACTAACCCATGGTCTATGTGAGAGTTCTATGTGGGGTTAGGTACGTGTCCATGGGCTTGCGTCAAGAGAAAGATATCATACAACCCATGGAAAGGATGACATCAAGTGGTGATCGTCATCAAGATTCCCGTGTGCAAGTTCAAGTGGAGCATCACGAAGAGATCAAGTGCTTGAATCTTTCCATCCATTATGGTGTCAATGGACTTGTGAAGATGTGCCGAAGAGTGGCTCACCCATAGTGGACTATCGGGGAGCAATCATCTAGTCTTCAGCAAGCCAACGCAATCAAGAAAGGTGGTCCAACTTGAGGGAGTCAAGATCGTCATCATCTAGCTCAAGTGGACCATGTGCAAGGCAAAGGTTTGCCCTTGATAGGTTTTCTATTTTACCGGTCTCATGGTAGTTGTGGGAGACCGGGTTATAGGATCGATTGCCGTACTATCAAGGGGGGCTCTCGATGAGTTGCTTGATTGTATCGTTCGTAGAGAGCTCAAACCATTGCATCCTTGCATCATCTTTTTGGTTCTTCTCCTTGTGAGATTTGGAGCTTATGGTCATTTTTATGACAAGCTCGAGTTCATCGAAAACAGAGTTCACATGCATCTTCTATGATGTTTTTGATGTTGGAGGGTATGCCGGTTCTTCTCTATCGCTGTTTTGATGCTACTCGTTGTCTTGTTTCAAAAGAGCTTGAGTTTGCTCAATTCGGAGCTCATTTGCAGAAGTTATGGCAGTTCTGGTCCTTGGAGTATACTTTGTTTTTGCAGAAATGGCATAAGGATGGCGCCAGCTGTAGTACCGCTGGGCCGGAGCGGCAGTACCGCTTATCGCCACAAGCGGTAGTACCGCTGTCCCACAGCGGTAGTACCGCCCATGGCCATAAGCGGTAGTACGGCTCCGGTTCCATGCTGGTACCGCCTCAACTCGAGACGTGGTTTTTCTCATGTCGGGTTCAGCGGCAGTAGTAGCGGCAGTAGGAGCGGTAGTACCGCTCGTGAGTGGTAGTATTGCTGGGGTGAGCGGTAGTACTGCTTATATGCGGTACTACCGCCCCAAGGTTCTTGTTTTGTTGCTCCGTTTCCCTGCTTCTTCCGCCCGAGCGGTAGTACCGCTCGTGGAGCGGTAGTACCGCTCGTGTGCGTGCCGAGCACATAACGGTTGGATTTTCCCCCTCCTATAAAAGGGGGTCTTCTTCCCCAATGAACCTTATCCTTTGAGCTCGTGTTCTTTCCCCATTGTTGACCTTCTTCGAGCTTGCTAACTCTCAATCCATCCATGGATTCTTGCTAGTTTTTGAGGGAAAAGAGAGAGGAGATCTAGATCCACACTTCCACCAATCACTTTCTCCTCTAAGTGAGGGGAACCCCTTGGATCTAGATCTGGGAGTTCTTCGTGTTCTTCTTTCGTTCTTCCTCTCATTTTCCTCCCTAGCATTAGTTGCTTTGGTGGGATTTGGGAGAGAAGGACTTGGGCACTCCGTGTGCCCTTGCCATTGCATTTGGTGCATCGGTTTGAGTTCTCCACCGTGATACGTGGAAGTGAAGTTTGAGAAGCTTATTACTCTTGGGTGTTTGGGCACCCTAGAGCTTGCTCCTCTTGGGTGCCTTGGTGCCCTAGACGGTTGGTGGTGTTCGGAGCTCAATCATTGTGGTGTAAAGCTCCGGGAAAGCATCGGGGTCTCCAATTAGGTTGTGGAGATCGCCTGAGCAATTTAGCAGGTGTTCCGTGACCGCCCCAAGGGTTTCAAAGTGTACGGGTTCGGTGACCGCCCCAAGGGTTGCCATTTGTACGGGTTCGGTGACCGCCCTCAAGGGTCCCTTAGTGGAATCACGGCATCTTGCATTGTGCGAGGGCATGAGGAGATTACGGTGGCCCTAGTGGCTTCTTGGGGAGCATTGTGCCTCCACACCGCTCCAAACGGAGATTAGCATCCGCAAGGGTGTGAACTTCGGGATACATCGTCGTCTCCGCGTGCCTCGGTTATCTCTTACCCGAGTCCTTTACTTATGCACTTTACTTTGTGATAGCCTTATTGTTTCTTGTCATATATCTTGCTATCACTTAGTTGTTTATCTTGCTTAGCATAAGTTGTTGGTGCACATAGGTGAGCCTAGTTGTTGTAGGTTTTGTGCTTGACAAATTAACCGTTAGGTTTATTCCGCATTTGTTCAAGCCTAAACCGTACTTATTTTAAAGCGCCTATTCACCCCCCCTCTAGGCGACATCCACGATCTTTCATGGGGTCCTGCACCTCCTTCCGTACGAAGCTTCGAAAGGGGCCATCTTTAAACTGGATTGATAACTGTTGTTGTAGGAGAACTCTGCATATGGCAAATTATCGTCCCAACTAGATCCATAATCTAGCGCACAAGCTCTCAGCATATCCTCCAAAATCTGATTGACTCTCTCGGTCTGTCCATCTGTCTGCGGGTGAAAAGTTGTACCGAACTCTAGCCTGGTACCCAAAGTTTCGTGCAATTGATTCCAGAACTTTGAGGTAAACTGGGTTCCTCTATCTGATACAATGCTCCTTGGAACTCCATGCAGACATACGATCCTCGTCATGTAGATCTTAGCCAACTTAGCACTAGTGTAAGTGGTCTTTACTGGGATGAAATGAGCTACCTTTGTCAAATGATCGACTACAACCCAATGTGAGTCGTAGCCTGAATGAGTCCTGGGCAATCCCGTGATAAAATCCATGCCTAACTTATCCCACTTCCATTCGGGTATTGGCAATGGCTATAACAATCCTGCCGGCTTCTGATGCTCTGCCTTCACTCTCTGACAGACATCACATACTGCTACATACTCTGCTATATCCTTCTTCATTCCGGTCCACCAGAAAGTATCCTTCAAATCCAAATACATCTTGGTATTTCCTGGGTGAATCGAATACGGCGAATCATGGGCCTCCTGTAGAATCAACTTCCTGATCTCCGGGTCATTGGGCACATAAACGCGGTCCTCAAACCATAAGGTATCGTGCTCATCCTCAAAAAAAATCCTTTAGCTTTTCCTTTGCTCATCTTCTCCTTTATAGAGGCAAAATCATTGTCGGTCTTCTGAGATTCTCTGATCTTATCCATCGGAGTTGACTGAATCTCCAATGCTGCTACATAGCCTCTCGGAGCTATCTCCAAACATAGTTCGCGAAGGTCCTCGGCTAACTACTTTGGTAACTCTCCGGTCATGAGTGTGTTGACATGGCTCTTACGGCTCAACGCATCGGCTACTACATTAGCCTTTCCGGGGTGATAATGCAATCTCATATCATAATTCTTGATGAGTTCCAACCATCTCCTTTGCCTGAGATTCAACTCCTTCTGTGTGAAAATGTACTTCAAACTCTTGTGATCCGTGTACACCTCACAATGGTTTCCGATGAGAAAGTGTCTCCATGTTTTCAATGCATGCACTACGGCTGCTAACTCCAAATCATGTGTGGCATAATTCAGCTCATGAGGCTTAAGCTGTCGAGAAGCATACGAAACAACACTTCCCTCCTGCATAAGCACGGCTCCAGTCCTCGACGTGAAGCTTCGCAATACACCTCATAATCCTTGCACTGATCCGGCAAAATCAACACTGGCGATGTAACTAAACGTTTCTTCAACTCCTGGAAACTGGCCTCACATTCCTCAGTCCATCTGAACTTGGTATTCTTCTTTAACAACTCCGTCATAGGCTTCGCAATCTTCGAGAAATTCTCAATGAATCTCCGGTAGTATCCTGCCAGCCCAAGAAAACTCCGGATTTCCCCAACTGTTGTTGGTTCTACCCAATTTGTCACCGTGACAACCTTGGTGGGATCTACTGCTATTCCTTCTCCAGATATAACCTGTCCGAGGAATCCAACTTCTTTCAACCAGAACTCACATTTGCTGAACTTGGCATATAACTGATGTTCTCTGAGCTTCTCCAGTACCAAACGCAAATGCTCCTTATGCTGTTCCTCATTCTTTGAGTAAACCAAAATATCATCAATGAACACCACGACGAACTTATCCAAAAACTCCATAAACACCTTGTTCATCATGTTCATGAAATACACAGGTGCGTAAGTCAGACCAAATGACATAACGGTATACTCATATAGCCCGTACCTGGTGGTAAAAGCTGTCTTAGGTATATCCTGCTCTCGAATCTTCAGCTGATGGTATCCTGATCGCAGATCGATCTTGGAAAATACCTTAGCTCCTTGCAATTGGTCAAACAAATCATTGATCATCGGCAGTGGGTACTTGTTCTTGATGGTCACTTCATTTAGTCCTCGATAATCAACAACCATCCTCTAAGATCCATCCTTCTTCTCCACTAGAAGCACTGGTGATCCCCAAGGTGAAGAACTTGGGCGAATATAGCCTTTATCCAATAACTCCTTAATTTGCTTCTTAATTTCCTCCAAATCTTGTGCGGGCATCCGATACGGTCTCTTAGATATCGCCCTGTGCCTGGCAAAAGCTCAATCAAAAACTCAATGTCTCTATTCGGTGGCATGTCTCGCAACTCTTCGGGAAATACATCAGGGAAATCCTTCACCACTGGTACTTCCTCCTGCACAACTCCTGATAAGGAAGTTACTTGTGTCCTCTTCGGCTCATGCCGTGATACATACTTGATCCTTCTCCCTTCTAGGGTGGTAAGCAAAATTGACTTACTGGCGCAATCGATGTTTCCTCCATACATCGACAGCCAATCCATACCCAGAATTACATCCAAACCTTGTGATTCCAAAATGATTAAATCCGAGGGGAAAACATGCCTACCTATACTCAATGGCACTTGAAAGCATCCTCGACTGACCATATACTCCGCTCCTGGTGAGCTTACTAACATTGGTGTTCTAAGAACCTTGGTGGGCAGTTTATACTTATCCACAAATCCTCTTGATATGTATGAACGCGATGCACCAGTATCAAAAAGAACGATTGTAGTAAATGACTTAACCAAAAACTTACCTATTACTGCATCTGGCTGGGCTTCAACCTCCTCCACATTAACGTGGTTCACCTGTCCCCTGTTGAAAGGGTTCGACTTCTTTCCTGAGCTTCCATTGCCATTTCCATTTTGGGCTTCAGGACATTCATTGGCATAATGTCCAGTCTTCTGGCACTTAAAGCAAGTGACTTGGCTCAGGTCTCTCTTGGCTGGGGTTGACGGGTTGGTACGGTTCTGGCCATTGCTTCCTCCATTCCCGTTACCATTCTTAGGGCCATTATGGTTGTGCGTGCTACCTCCTCCATGGGTATGCTGGAAATGTCCTCCCGATTCGGGGTAAAACGTGGCTTCTGCTGAGCTCCAGAATTGTACTTCCCTTGTCCATACTTCCTCTTGTGGTTCTCAATCTGCTGCTGCTTCCCTTCAATCATAAGAGCACGATCTACCAACTCCTGGTAGTTGTTGAAAGTTGCTACCATCAACTGCATGCTCAGTGAAGGAAATATGCCCTAGAGGCAATAATAAAGTTATTATTTATTTCCTTATTTCATGATAAATGTTTATTATTCATGCTAGAATTGTATTAACCGGAAACATAATACATGTTGAATATATAGACAAACAGAGTGTCACTAGTATGCCTCTACTTGACTAGCTTGTTAATCAAAGATGGTTATGTTTCCTAACCATGGACAAAGAGTTGTTATTTGATTAACGGGATCACATCATTAGTTTAATGATCTGATTGACATGACCCATTCCGTTAGCTTAGCACCCGATCGTTTAGTATGTTGCTATTGCTTTCTTCATGACTTATACATGTTCCTATGACTATGAGATTATGCAACTCCCGTTTACCGGAGGAACACTTTGTGTGCTACCAAACATCACAACATAACTGGGTGATTATAAAGGTGCTCTACAGGTATCTCCAAAGGTACTTGTTGAGTTGGCGTATTTCGAGATTAGGATTTGTCACTCCGAATGTCGGAGAGGTATCACTGGGCCCTCTTGGTAATGCACATCACTTAAGCCTTGCAAGCATTTCAACTAATGAGTTAGTTGCGAGATGATGTATTACGGAACGAGTAAAGAGACTTGCCGGTAACGAGATTGAACTAGGTATTGGATACCGACGATCGAATCTCGGGCAAGTAACATACCAATGACAAAAGGAACAACGTATGTTGTTATGCGGTCTGACCGATAAAGATCTTCGTAGAATATGTAGGAACCAATATGGGCATCCAGGTCCTGCTATTGGTTATTAACCGGAGACGTGTCTCGGTCATGTCTACATTGTTCTCGAACCGTAGGGTCCGCACGCTTAAGGTTTCGATGACAGTTATATTATGAGTTTATGTATTTTGATGCACCGAAGGTTGTCCGGAGTCCCGGATGTGATCACGGACATGACGAGGAGTCTCGAAATGGTCGAGACATAAAGATTGATATATTGGACGGATATATTTGGAGATCGGAAAGGTTCCGGATGAGATTGGGATATACCGGAGTTTCGGGAGGTTACGGAACCCCCCGGTAAGTATATGGGCCTTATTGGGCCTCAGTGGAAGGGAGGAAGAAGTAGCAAAGGAGGGGGCGCGCCCCCCCAAGCCCAATCCGAATTGGGAAGGGGGCCGGCCCCCCTTTCCTTCTTTCCTCCCCCCTCTTCCTTCCCTCTCCTACTCCTAATAGGAAAGGGGGGCCAAACCTACTTGGAGTAGGTTTGCCCCCCCTAGGGCGCCTCCCTCTTGGCGGCCCCTCCTCCCTCCCTCCTTTATATACGGGGGCAGGGGGCACCCCATAGACACACAAGTTGATCATCGTGATCGTTCCTTAGCGGTGTGCGGTGCCCCCCTTCACGATATTACACCTCGGTCATATTGTAGCGGTGCTTAGGCGAAGCCCTGCGACAGTTGAACATCAAGATCGTCACCACGCCGTCATGCTGACGAAACTCCTCCCCGTACCTCTGCTGGATCGGAGTTCGGGGTGCGTCATCGAGCTGTACGTGTGTCAAAAACTCGGAGGTGCCGGAGTAACGGTGCTTGGATCGGTTGGACCGGGAAGACGTACGACTACTTCCTCTACGTTGCGTCAACGCTTCCGCTTCGGTCTACGAGGGTACGTAGACAACACTCTCCCCTCTCGTTGCTATGCATCACCATGATCTTGCGTGTGCGTAGGAATTTTTGAAATTACTACGCTCCCCATCGCGGGTATCGAGCCTAGGTTTTATGATTTGATGTTATATGCACGAGTAGAACACAAGTGAGTTGTGGGCGATATAAGTCATCTTGCTTACCAAAGATGTCATACTTTGGTTCGGCGGTATTGTTGGATGAAGCGGCCGGACCGACATTACGCCAGACGCTTACGCGAGACTGGTTTTACCGCCGTGCTTTGCACACAGGTGACTAGCGGTGTCGGTTTCTCCAACTTTAGTTGAACCGAGTATAGCTACGCCGGTCCTTGCGAAGGTTAAAATAGCATCAACTTGACAAACTATCGTTGTGGTTTTGATGCGTAGGTGAGATTGGTTCTTGCTTAAGCCCGTAGCAGCCACGTAAAACTTGCAACAACAAAGTAGAGGACGCCTAACTTGTTTTTGCAGGGCATGTTGTGATGGGATATGGCCAAGACATGATGCTATATTTTATTGTATGAGATGATCATGTTTTGTAACCGGTTATCGGCAACTAGCAGAGCCATATGGTTGTCGCTTATTGTATGAAATGCAACGCTCAGTAATTGCTTTACTTTATCACTAAGCGGTAGTGATAGTCGTAGAAGCAATAGATGGCGTAAACGACAACGATGCTACGATGGAGATCAAGGTGTCGCGCCGGTGACGATGGTGATCATGATGGTGCTTCGGAGATGGAGATCACAAGCACAAGATAATGATGGCCATATCATATCACTTATATTCATTGCATGTGATGTTTATCTATTATACATCTTATTCCTGCTTTAATTGACGGTAGCATTTTAAGATGATCTCTCGCTAATTATCAAGAAGTGTTCTCCCTGAGTATGCACCGTTGCCAAAGTTCGTCGTGCCCAGACACCACGTGATGATCGGGTGTGATAAGCTCTACGTCCATCTACAACGGGTGCAAGCCAGTTTTGCACACGCGGAATACTCAAGTTAAACTTGACGAGCCTAGCATACGCAGATATGGCCTCGGAGCACGGAGACCGAAAGGTCGAGCGTGAATCATATAGTAGATATGATCAACATAGTGATGTTCACCATTGAAAACTACTCCATCTCATGTGATGATCGGTTATGGTTTAGTTGATTTGGATCACGTGATCACTTAGATGACTAGAGAGATGTCTGTCTAAGTGGGAGTTCTTAAGTAATATGATTAATTGAACTTAAATTTATCATGAACTTAGTCCCGTAGTATTTTGCAAATTATGTTGTAGATCAATAGCTCGCGTTGTTGCTTTCATATGTTTATTTTGATATGTTCCTAGAAAATTGTGTTGAAAAATGTTAGTAGCAATGATGCGGATTGGATCTGTGATCCGAGGTTTATCCTCATTGCTGCACGTAAGAATTATGTCCTTAATGCACCGCTAGGTGATGACCTATTGCGAAGCGGATGCGACGTTATGAATGTTTGGCTAGCTCAATATGATGACTACTTGACAGTTTTGTGCACCATGCTTTGTGGCTTAGAATCGGGACTTCAAAGATGTTTTGAACATCATGGACCATATGAGATGTTCCAGAATTGAAGTTAATATTTCAAGCAAATACCGAGTTGAGAGATATGAAGTCTCCAACAAGTTCTATAGCTAAAAGATGGAGGAGAATCGCTCAACTAGTGAGCATGTGCTCAGATTGTCAGGTACTACAATCGCTTGAATCAAGTGGGAGTTAATCTTCCGAGATAAGATAGTGATTGACAGAATTCTCTAGTCACCATCACCAAGTTAGTAGAACTTCGTGATGAACTATAGTATGCAAGGGATGATGAAAATGATTGCCGAGTTTTTCATGATGATGAAATCGATGAAGGTAGAAATCAAGAAAGAACATCAAGTGTTGATGGTTAACAAGACCACTAGTTTCAAGAAAAGGGCAAAGGGATAGAAGGAACTTCAAAAGAACGGCAAGCAAGTTGTCGCTCAAGTGAAGAAGCCCAAGTCCGGACCTAAGCACGAGACTAAGTGCTTCTACAAAGAAAGGAATGGTCACTTTGAGCGGAAATGCCCTAAATATTTGGTGGATAAGAAGGATGGCAAAGTGAACAAGGGAATATTTGATATACAGGTTATTGATGTGTGCTTTACTAGTGTTTATAGTAGCCCCTGAGTATTTGATACTTGTTTGGTTGCTAAGATTAGTAACTCGAAACAGGAGTTACAGAATAAACAGAGACTAGTTGGAGGGGAAGTGACGATGAGTGTTGGAAATAGTTCCAAGATTGATATGATCATCATCACACACTCCCTATATTTTCGAGATTAGTGTTAAAGCTAAATAAATGTTATTTAGCGTTTGCGTTGAGCATGAATATGATTTGATCATGTTTGTTGCGATACGGTTATTCATTTGAAGTTAAAGAATAATTGTTATTCTGTTTACATGAATAAGACCTTTGATGGTTATACACCCAATAAAAATAGTTTGTTGGATCTCGATTGTAGTGATACACATATTCATAATATTGATGCCAAAAGATGCAAAGTTAATAACGATAGTGCAACTTATTTGTGGCACTGCCGTTTGGGTCATATCGGTGTAAAGCGCATGAAGAAACTCCATAAAGATGGACTTTTGGAACCACTTGATTATGAATTACTTGGTACTTGCGAACCGTGCCTCATGGGCAATATGACCAAAACACCGTTCTCCGGTACTATGGAGAGAGCAACAGATTTGTTGAAAATCATACATACAGATGTATGTGGTCCGATGAATGTTGAGGCTCGTGGCGGATATCGTTATTTTCTCACCTTCACAGATGATTTAAGCAGATATGGGTATATCTACTTAATGAAGCATAAGTCTGAAACATTTGAAAAGTTCAAAGAATTTCAGAGTGAAGTTGAAAATCATCGTAACAAGAAAATAAAGTTTCTACGATCTGATCGTGGAGGAGAATATTTGAGTTACGAGTTTGGTCTACACTTAAAACAATGTGGAATAGTTTCACAACTCACGCCACCCGGAACACCATAGCGTAATGGTGTGTCCGAACGTCGTAATCGTACTTTACTTGATATGGTGCGATCTATGATGTCTCTTACAGATTTACCGCTATCGTTTTGGGGTTATGCTTTAGAGACAGCCACATTCACGTTAAATAGGGCACCATCAAAATCCGTTGAGATGACACCTTATGAACTATGGTTTGGCAAGAAACCAAAGTTGTCGTTTCTTAAAGTTTGGGGCTGCGATGCTTATGTGAAAAAGCTTCAACCTGATAAGCTCGAACCCAAATCGGAGAAATGTATCTTCATAGGATACCCAAAGGAGACAGTTGGGTACACCTTCTATCACAGATCCGAAGGCAAGACATTCGTTGTTAAGAATGGATCCTTTCTAGAGAAGGAGTTTCTCTCGAAAGAAGTGAGTGGGAGGAAAGTAGAACTTGATGAGGTAATCTGTACCTACTCCCTTGTTGGAAAATAATACATCACAGAACCGGTTTCGTGGTCGCCAAAACCAACTAGTGAGGAAGTTGATGATAATGATCATAGAACTTCGATCAAGTTATCTGAGAACCTCGTAGGTCAAACAGAGTAAGATCCGCACCAGAGTGGTACGGTAATCCTATTCTGGAAGTCATGCTACTAGATCATGATAAACCTACGAACTATGAGGAAGCGATGATGAGCCCAGATTCCGCAAAATGGCTAGAGGCCATGAAATCTGAGATAGGATCCATGTATGAGAACAAAGTGTGGACTTTGGTGGAGTTGCCCGATGATCGGCAAGCCATATTGTATAAATGGATCTTCAAGAGGAAGACAGATGCTGATAGTAGTGTTACTATCTACAAAGCTCGACTTGTCGCAAAAGGGTTTTTTGACAAGTTCAAGGTGTTGACTACAATGACATTTTCTCAACTATAGCGATGCATAAGTCTGTCCGAATCATGCTAGCAATTGCCACATTTTATTAAATTTGGCAAATGGATGTCAAAACTGCATTCCTTAATGGTTTTCTCCAAGAAGAGTTGTATATGATGCAACCAGAAGGTTTTGTCAATCCTAAAGGTGTTAACAAAATGTGCAAACTCCAGCAATCCATCTATGGACTGGTGCAAGCATCTAGGAGTTGGAATATACGCTTTGATGAGTTGATCAAAGCATATAGTTTTATACAGACTTGCGGTGAAGCCTGTATTTACTAGAAAGTGAGTGGGAGCACTACAGCATTTCTGATAAGTATATGTGAATGACATATTATAGATCGAAAATAATGTAGAATTATTCTGCAAAGCATAAAGGAGTGTTTGAAAGGAGTTTTTCAAAGAAAGACCTCAGTGAGGCTGCTTACATATTGAGCATCAAGATCAATAGAGATAGATCAAGAAGCTTGATAAGTTTTTTTCAATGAGTACATACCTTGACAAGATTTTGAAGTAGTTCAAAATGGAACAGTCAAAGAAAGAGTTCTTGCCTGTGTTACAAGGTGTGAGATTGAGTAAGACTCAAAACCCGACCACGGCAGAAGATAGAAAGAGAATGAAAGTCATTCCCTATGCCTTGGCCATAGGTTCTATAAAGTATGCCATGTCTGTGTACCAGATCTATTGTATACCCTACAATCGAGTTTGGCAAGGGAGTACAATAGTGATCTAGGAGTAGATCACTGGACAGCGGTCAAAATTATCCTTAGTGGAATAAGGATATGTTTCTCGATTATGGAAGTGAAAAAAAAGGTTCGTCGTAAAGGGTTACCTCGATGCAAGTTTTGACACCGATCTGGATGACTCTAAGTCTCGATCTAGATACATATTGAAAGTGGGAGCAATTAGCTAGAGTAGCTCCGTGCAGAGCATTGTAGACATAGAAAATTGCAAAATACATAACGGATCTGAATGTGAAAGACCCGTTGACTAAGATTCTCTCACAAGCAAAACATGATCACATCTTAGTACTCTTTGGGTGTTAATCACATAGCGATATGAACTAGATTACTGAATCTAGTAAACCCTTTGGGTGTTGGTCACATGACGATGTGAACTATGGGTGTTAATCACATGATGATGTGAACTATCGATGTTAATCACATGGTGATGTGATCTAGATTATTGACTCTAGTGCAAGTGGGAGACTGAAGGAAATATGCCCTAGAGGCAATAATAAATTTATTATTTATTTCCTTATTTCATGATAAATGTTTATTATTCATGCTAGAATTGTATTAACCGGAAACATAATACATGTGTGAATATATAGACAAACAGAGTATCACTAGTATGCCTCTACTTGACTAGCTTGTTAATCAAAGATGGTTATGTTTCCTAACCATGGACAAAGAGTTGTTATTTGATTAACGGGATCACATCATTAGTTGAATGATCTGATTGACATGACCCATTCCGTTAGCTTAGCACCCGATCGTTTAGTATGTTGCTATTGCTTTCTTCATGACTTATACATGTTCCTATGACTATGAGATTATGCAACTCCCATTTACCGGAGGAACACTTTGTGTGCTACCAAACGTCACGACGTAACTGGGAGATTATAAAGGTGCTCTACAGGTGTCTCCAAAGGTACTTGTTGAGTTGGCGTATTTCGAGATTAGGATTTGTCACTCCGAATGTCGGAGAGGTATCTCTGGGCCCTCTCGGTAATGCACATCACTTAAGCCTTGCAAGCATTTCAACTAATGAGTTAGTTGCGAGATGATGTATTACAGAACGAGTAAAGAGACTTGCCAGTAACGAGATTGAACTAGGTATTGGAAACCGACGATCGAATCTCGGGCAAGTGACATACCGATGACAAAAGGAACAACGTATGTTGTTATGCGGTCTGACCGATAAAGATCTTCGTAGAATATGTAGGAACCAATATGGGCATCCAGGTCCCGCTATTGGTTATTGACCGGAGACGTGTCTCGGTCATGTCTACATTGTTCTCGAACCGTAGGGTCCGCACGCTTAAGGTTTCGATGATGCTTATATTATGAGTTTATGTATTTTGATGTACGAAGGTTGTTCGAGTCCGGATGTGATCACGGACACGACGAGGAGTCTCGAAATGGTCGAGACATAAAGATTGATATATTGGACGGATATATTTGGACACCGGAAAGGTTCCGGATGAGATTGGGATTATACTGGAGTTCCGGGAGGTTACCGGAACCCCCCGGTAAGTATATGGGCCTTATTGGGCCTTAGTGGAAGGGAGGAAGAAGGAGCAAAGGAGGGGGCGCGCCCCCCCAAGCCCAATCCGAATTGGGAAGGGGGCCGACCCCCTTTCCTTCTTTCCTCCCCCTCTTCCTTCCCTCTCCTACTCCTAATAGGAAAGGGGGGCCAAACCTACTTGGAGTAGGTTTGCCCCCCCTAGGGCGCGCCTCCCCTCTTGGCCGGCCCCCTCCTCCCTCCCTCCTTTATATACGGGGGCGGGGGGCACCCCATAGACACACAAGTTGATCATCGTGATCGTTCCTTAGCCGTGTGCGGTGCCCCCCTCCACGATATTACACCTTGGTCATATTGTAGCGGTGCTTAGGCGAAGCCCTGCGACAGTTGAACATCAAGATCGTCACCACGCTGTCGTCTTGTGAAAATCCTCCCCGTACCTCTGCTGGATCGGAGTTCGGGGTGCGTCATCGAGCTGTACGTGTGTCAAGAACTCGGAGGTGCCGGAGTAACGGTGCTTGGATCGGTTGGACCGGGAAGACGTACAACTACTTCCTCTACGTTGCGTCAATGCTTCTGCTTCGGTCTACGAGGGTACGTAGACAATACTCTCCCCTCTCGTTGCTATGCATCACCATGATCTTGCGTGTGCGTAGGAATTTTTTTGAAATTACTATGTTCCCCATCACTCAGCTCATCATACAGTCCTTCCAGAAACTTCTCCTGCTTAGCTGCATCCGTAGCAACGTCATCTGGGGCATAACGTGCAAGCTTGCCAAAGTCATCCACATACTGGCCAAATGTCCATCCTCCTTGGCGCAAGTTGCAAAACTCACACTTCTTCATGGCCATAGCTCCTGATGAAACATGGGCAGTGTCGATAGGATAAGTGTTGATGACCGACAAGTATCGATAGGATAAGTAGCTGTGAAATTCTCCCACCATGATGCTGCGGGTCCTTCCAGCTGATGTGCGGCAAAACGCACCCTCTCTGCATATGTGCATCATGCAGTGGTTAAATCTCTTGCTGTCTTGCGGAGCCAATCATCTGCAAAAATCGGCTCGGTGCTACTGGAGAACACCGGCGGATTTAGCCTAAGAAAACGGGTTAAGTGATCAACAGGTGGTGGTGGTGGTGGTGGGTTGTTGTTGTTGTTCCCTGATTCTGATTCTGGACTAGCAACTGCATCAATGCATTCTACTGCTGGACCAACTGAGTGAGCTCCGGTGGGAAAGCAAATCCATTGTCACGTCTCGGAGGCATCTGAGGGTTTATAAAAGATGAGAATATAGAATAGAACGAGGTCTAGAGAGGAAACACTACCCACATGCACATGAGACAAAAGCAAACAATATTACTTCAATCAATTCAAACAAGGGCATACAACGGTCTACCTGGCGTTACAAAAGTGCTCGGACTATACTAGATACATGGTGGAATACTACTACTGTTATGGTGGTCGACTAGAAAAACTGCTCCGATGAAGATTCCATGATATCTGCTCCGGCTTCATCAACATAGTCATCATTGCTATCGTCGGGGTCCGAGTCGGTGTCGTCGATGATGATGTAGTTCTCTGGACAAGTGCAATCATCTTCTCCTTCAGTTGCGGGAAATCCCATGAACACTCTTAGCTTCTTCTTCAGATCATCATTCTTCTCCACTAGTGTTGCTATTTCTTCCTCATATCCATCGCGTGTAGACTTGAGTTCTTCCTCCAGCTCCGTGATCTTGGTCATGGCCTTCTTCAGGTCTAACATGCCTCCGCACATCTGGTTCTCCTGGCATCGAATGTGCTGGTTTAACTCCTGGATGAAAGCTGCAATTGATCTATCCTTCCTGGTAATGATCATCTCCGATTGCTCATCTCGGCGCCCACAAATCTGGTACGTTGTATCCTTGAGATCCTTGTGGTAAACTTCTCCAATACATCCCATTGTGATGTGGGCTGCCATGCTCTTTCCTAGACTCCAGGTTGGTGCATCAAAGGAAAACTCTATGGGCTCAGTGACGGACATGAACGTTCTTCCTGGAACTTGAACTTGAATCGTCCAGCGCTCCTCTTCAGGTAAAGTGGCGTTATAGGTCCCGATGAAGCTTGGTACTCTGATGTTCAGGTATCTAGTGGCTTCCTTCAAGTGGCGTCCAAAGGGTGTATCTTCATCCGGTTGCGTGAACTTGTTCCTTGCATCCGCCATCCTAAAAGAGTAAAAAAGGTGAGGAGTCAGAAATGAGAAGAGAGAGTAGTGATCTAGGGCTTTAGCTTAGTGGTCGTGTCCTACAGTCAGCATGTGCTCTGATACCATCTTGTAGCGACCGGACCTCAAACAGTCGATCTCGTGCATCGTTGTCATCCTGGATCGAGAATGCTTGACACACACAGTACTCGAAGGATTTATAACAGAGTAGCAATCACACACTTATTACATCGAATGTCTCAAAAGAGAACTTATTACAATAAATATGGCTTAAGGCCATCTAATAACGATAACAGCGGAAGGCTTGGAAGATAAGTGAGTCCATCAACTGCAACGGCATCACTGAGTATAGAACCACGACCTAAAGGCACCTTACTCGTTGTCTGAAAAGTCTACAACATGAACGTTGCAGCCCGAAACGGGCCAGCACATGGAATATGCTGGCAATGTAACACATAGAGAGTAATGAAAGAATAAAGCTACACTACATGGCTGGTGGAAAACTCTATGGTTACAGTTTTTGCATAAAGCCAATTTTTCCCTACTGCAAAGGAATAAATTTTATTTAACTATCAAGGTGGTTGTTAAACATTGAGAGTGTAGACACCCTCTCAATCCCATATAAACATCATCATTAAAACCCAACAATATTAATTAAAGTAACATGATGAGATTCACATGATAATCCAAGTACTAGATACTCAAAACGTCCATAACCAGGGACACGGCTAACCATGATTAGTTTATACACTCTACAGAGGTTTGCGCACTTTTCCCCACAAGACTCGATCTCCTCCATTGGGATTCTCGCACTACATGATGTTTGAGAAGCAGATGACCGAGACATAGTCTTTCAGAAGCGCTAGCACCTTACGATCGGGTAGACCGTTACGCCTACTTTCTCCTACATCTGCTAGTCTACCACTGTAAGAGTTCGCACGACATAATCAACTATGCTAGAGCCCATAGTAGCTTGTGGCTGCACACGGAAGTTTCTAGCATGAATAATCTCATGATCCCTTTGGGCCTGGGTGGCGGTCCATAAAGAAAAACATACAATTGCTGGAATACCCAGGTGCCTCAATCCACCCAGATGTGTGTTAAAGTTGCCACCTTAAATAAACCTTTAGTTAAACAAACTCACATTTGTCATGGATACACTCACCCAATCCACGTCTACTAGCATAGAATGGCATAATAAGCAAACGTAGAGTAACTCCCAAGGGTTTGATAATAAAACAGGTAATAGGTACTACCTCATCTACTTCCCAAAGCCCACATATTAATCAAATCCTAATCATGCAATTGTTTGAGGACTGATCTAATGCAATAAAATTGGGTAGTAAAGAGGTATGATCAAAGTGTTACTTGCCTTGCTGATGATCCGCGAAACCTAGAGATTCGAAGTAGCAAGCGGCGCACTCCGGGTACTCTATAGCAAACAAACAAGCATAAAATAAGTACTCATCTAATGCACGGGTAAAACTCAAATAAGAGATCTAACCAGAAAGTTCAACTTAAGAACTCCGGTTTGCAAAAAGAATCAAATCAAACGAAGCAACAAAAGTCAAACGGCGAAAGAAACAAGCTTCGTTTACTAATCTGGACATAAGTAAAATTTTACAGTAGCAAAAACTTGTTTGAGTTGGTTAAACGAAAAGAGGGTTAGGCACTTGAATTGCCTGATTTCGATAAACGAGCGAAAAGATAAACTAAAACGAAAAACAGATCGGAAATCGCGATCAGAAATAATCGCAGAAAATCCGAGAAAAAGAAAAACTGACGAATAGGCTAATGAACGAACGTTCGCTGTCTGCGGCTAATGACGAAAACCGCTCGTTAAAACGAACGTACGGACGAACGTCCGCTAAATAAACTAAACAGAAAAAAGGATCTAGTTTTTTTTTTAAAAAGAACGAGAAACCGGCGGAAAAATTGAACGGTTTTCTCGAGGAAAACCGCCGGCGGCGAGGCGACGGCTTACTCCGGGAAGGGGCGGCGAAATCGGCGGGCGTGGCGCGGGATCCGTGGCGGCGGCGCGCAGCAAGCGGCGGGTTAGGGTTTGGGCGCAGGGCGGGCTGGTGGCTCGGGTGGGCTCGGGCGGCGCATTATAAAGGCCCGGCCAGGCGGAGTCCTGGCCGAACACGACCCAAAGTCGGTTTCATTTTTTTTAAAGCATTACGCGCAGAAAAACAAATAAAAGAAATATTAAACGGACTCCAAAAATCCCGAAATAAAATTTCCCCGACTTCTAAAATCAACCCGGTTTAGATGAACATTTATTTGGGGCCTAAATGCAATTTTGAAAACGCGCATTTTTCCTAAATTCTAATAAAATAGCAATAAACTCCAAAATAAAATCTTATTTGATTTTATTATCAAATCCTCAATATTTCTTTATTTTGGGAAAGTCATTTTATTCCCTCTCTCATATTTTCATAGTAGAAATAATTGAAGATAAAATAAATAAAATCAAATGATCCTACTTTCAAAATTTGAGAAAACTCAAATATGAAAATAGCAAAATTCCCAACTCTCTCCGTGGGTCCTTGAGTTGTGTGAAATTTCTAGGATGAGGCCAAAATGCAACAAAATATGATATGCAATGGTGATCTATGTATAACATTCCAAATTTAAAATTTGGGATGTTACAGGGTCACTTACAACGTTGCAACATCTATTTAGACAAAATATTTATATCAAGACAATGTGCTTGATTCAAATAAAAATTGAAACATCTCATGTTTTCAAGATGTATATCCTTATCGTTTATAGATTTAACAAATTTCTTCATATATAATTCTCAATTATTATAGCCCAACTATGAAGTTTGATATTCATATATTCTTAATAATGAATTTCAACCTCAATACCTTGAAATAGACATTTTTATCCTTTGATGTTTTATTTACTAACTTTTAGTAAATATATGTTGGCCATCATATATCATAACTTATGAAGACAATTTTATCTTCCAAGCTTATCATTCATAAGCATCAAATTATATGACATTTAGAGAAAACAATTTTCTTTATATTTTAAAACTCCCCTTTTAAAATTTTATCAAAAAATATATAAACTTTGTAGATCCTTTCATGCCCAATATTTTGCTTTACACTTTGATGGAAAATTTGTTTCAAAATCATTTTTTTATGTGCTTAGGAACTTTATATTGTTTCTATTCCATAATATGCCATATACATATAGGATCAAAAACTTTATACAGCTCCCACTGAGTTCTACAAAACTATTTTGTCAGTACTTGGAAGTTTTATATTACTTTTATTTCATGATATGTCTAACATATATGACTTAGAAATATTATATAGCTCCCACTGAATTTTACACAAAAAATACTTTTCGACAAGTCCAAAATACAATGATAGTTCAAATCTTCAAATAGTTTTTGAAGTTTGCACATTCACCCGGTTATCTCGAGGATAAAAACTTTTCTGGTTGGATCATTCATACATCCTGTTCCCAATTAAGGAAACTTGTTTTGAAATCCTTCTTTTACTTCACACTCCTTGAAGTATTGTCAAGTTTTAAACTCGTCAAAAAATAACAACTAAGTTCCAAACTTGATTGAATTTTCATTTTGGTGTGCATGACCAAGGGCCATTTCATATAAGCTAGGCGCCACCTTTGTTTCCTTGTGGTGTTCACATTTATCTTCTTACAAGATGAAAAACTTTGTCGTGTCATTTCATATATTCAATGATGTTCATGATCATGTTTTAGCTTTTTAGAATTTTTCTACATCTAATGTTGTAATTAACGGTATATTTTGTAAATTATTTATTGGAACAAATTCCGATTAGATTTGTACCGTTAAAGATTCACTATTTTTTCAAGCTATAACATCCTCCCACTTGTTCCTTTGACAAGAAAACCCTTTTCTTAAACAATGTCTATCTATGACAAACATTTTTGTCTCTTGGATATTTTATTGGGAGAAATCATATAAACCTACAATTCAACTGTCATCTTGTTAAATAATGTTCATATCTCATATGATTTCATTTTAACAAGATCTATACGTGGTTTTCTATTTCAGTGTATATTTTGTCGTTTAGGTTATACCCCGGTTATGAATAACAGATAGAATAATTTCATTTTTATTTAAACAATCCTGCTAAAGTTATGACTTTAGATCTATTTGTTCAAATGAAGAATCACAATATCAATTGTCATAATGATCCTTAATCTTCATTAAAATATTTGAACTCTTCAAATAGATTCTGAAATTTTATTGAACTATTCAAGTATTTCAGTCTAAGTAAAACATTTTTACTTATTTTAATGAAGTTAATTTATCCACCATACTCTGTTTCTGTCTATCGGTTTTATACATCATTATATATTTTACTGATCATGATGATCGAATACTTCATCTATATGAAGATTATTCCCAATGTATCCAGGCAGAGATATATTCATGTGGAACTTATCAGTCTTCTTAAGACGTTTAGCATAAATGTTATAATATTTTAAATCAGTATTTCAAGAATAAACCATCGAAACTTGTGGTAAATCCAAAACATATTCTTATAATAACTTCAAGAACTATTGTTCAAAACTTTATAAGAATGACCATTGCATAATCCAAAACATAATGTCTTATACAACTACGGAATAACTATTATTGATCCTAAGATAAATCTTGAAGATAGATTCCATCAATCTTGAGTAGTCATCCCATCACCATCCTTGACTATCATCTTGTCTTTATTTCTTCTCAACTTGTGAGCTTTCTGTAGTTCCTATATCAGATTGCAAATTAAAAGAAATCAATTAGTATCAAATACTTATGGCATACAGAAACAAGTAAAACACCATTAATATCATATAACTATTATACCTTTGTCTGAAGGACCGTTCTTCTTATCTGCTAAGTACTTCTTGCAGTTCCACTTCGTGTGACCCTTCTGTTTGCAGTAGAAACATTCAGTCTCTTTGTTGGCTCCTCCCTTGTTCTTCTCCTGGGAGGCGGTCTTACCGGCACCAATAGATTTCTTCTAGGACTTGCCATTCTTATTGAAACTGGCAATCTTGTTGACCATCAACACTTCTTTGTTCTTCTGCATCCTAGTTTCCGAAGTTTTGAACATAGAAAACAACTCGTTTTGCACTTTTCTCCATCTCGTTCATGTTGTATTTCACGATGAAACCATCGTAAGATGGGGAGTGAAGCAAGCACAATATTTGTACCGAGTGTTGGCGGAATTCCAAATTCCAGTGAAGCAAGCCTATCAACATAGCCAGCAAGCTTCACAATATGCTCACTCATTGAGGAACCCTCCTTCATCTTGCGTTCTATCAGGGCCTTGGTTAATTGAAACTGTTCGGTCCTTGCCTATTTCTTGTACAGAACTTCCAGTGACCCAATTATGAATTGAGTGGTGCATCGTTCAAAATGCTTTTGTAGTTCAGGATCCATGCAAGTTAACATGAGGCACTAAACTGAATCATAGTCATCACTACGAGTAGCATAAGCATTAACTTCTTGTGGTGCAACATCCTTTGAAGGAGCTTCACCTAGGGGCTGATCCAGCATGTACTCCTTTTTAGCACTCATGAGTACAAATCTCAGGTTTCGGATCCAATCCGCATAGTTCCCACCATTTGCAGCCAACTTTTCTTTCTCAAGCATAGGGGCTAAGTTGAACATATTGCGAGCCATCTACAACGACAAATACGCAAATAATTTTAGACCAAATTCATAATTAATAGCACTAATGTATAAACAAGTTTTATTATAAAGTGCACTCCCACTCAAATTAATATCTCTCATAATTAATTATGAGTGATTCAAGATCCAAGTCTAGTTATCAGCCATTGATGTGTGCATCACTAATGACGATAATTTCGACCGGTGGGCAAGCTTTTGCCGATCATATCTCCATTGACTCTTGTTCATCTTTCGATGCTTCATGCTCCGAGCTAAGAAATATTCTGCGAGAACTTCAAGACAACCAATGCAATCTGCATGTATGGTCTGATACGTCTCCAACGTATCTATTATTTTTGATTGTTCCATGCTGTTATATTATCATTCTTGGATGTTTACAATCATTCTATAATCATTTTATATCATTTTATAGTCTTGCTGCCCTCGAAGATTTGATAAATTTGCTTTAGGAGGCATTGTCACCAATTGGAACATTGCCATTTTCACAGGAACTGTGCTCATACAGGAAGAATTTGCTCTTGTAATTAAATTTTGCTCCACCCAATCGGCCCAAGAGTGGACCCTGGTAAACGTTTATGGCCCATGTCAGGGTGACCCAAGAGTGATTTATACTGATTGGCTTCTCAGTCTGAATATCCCCTCCAATGACGATTGGTTGTTACTAGGGGATTTTAACTATATTCGCAACCCTGATAACAGAAATAAACCTGGAGGTAATCCTAATGACATGATCACTTTCAATGTCTTCATCCTCTCTCAACGATTACTTGAACTGCCAATTAAGGGTCGTGCTTACACCTGGAGCAACATGCAGACGGACCCCCCCTGGAATAATTAGACTGGTTCCTCACATCTAATAACTGGACTTCATCTTACCCTAATACACAAGTTATGCCACTAGGGAAACCAGTTTCTGATCATATTCCATGTTTTTTCAAAATTGAAACATCTATCCCTCGCAGAAGCATCTTTAGATTTGAGTCTTACTGGGTGGAGCACCCAGTTTTTATGGATTTGGTTCAGGCTGTGTGGACAAGACCTTTAAAAAATGCCAATGCAAATGCGGCCACTTTACTATGCAGAAAGTTCACAGCTCTCAGATATGAGTTAAAAAAAGTTGAGCAAACAAATCTCTAAGCTGAAGGTGGCAATTGATAACTCTAATCTTGCTCTGGCCAACATTGATGCCCTCGAAAAGCTCCGAATGTTATCTATGCCAGAGCATAATTTCTGGAAAATTCTGAACAAACACATTTTACATCTCTTGAACTACCAAAGGCAATATTGGCAAAAGCGACGCACCATTCGATGGGTAAAACTGGGTGACGAAGACCCGAAGTTTCTAAAGGCGATGGCCTCGGAAAGATTCAGACGCAACACGATCCCAACTTTGAAACTACCTGATGGCACAATGGCTAATGATCATGCAAGTAAAGAGGCGATCATATACCAAGCGTTCAAAGAGAGACTTGGACAATCCGGTGAGTTTCAAATGAAATTCAACTTGAAAAAATCATCAAGAAGGTTGGGGGTCTGGATCAATTGACTATCCCTTTCACTAAGGATGAAATAGATGTTGTCATCAAGGAAATGTTGGCTGACCGAGCACCTGGTCCGGACGACTTCACTGGTCTTTTTATGAAAAAATGTTGGCACTTAATTAAAGAGGACTTTTATGAGCTATGCAATCAATTCTACGAGGGTGGTCTTAATCTTGAGAGTGTTAATGAGGGATTTATTACACTCATACCCAAAGTTTGGTCACCTGAGACAGTTTCTGATTTCTGACCAATTACTTTGCTCAACTGCTGCCTCAAGGTTATCACGAAACTGCTCGCAAACTGGCTCCAAAAGCTCATTCTTAGAATTGTTCATCGCAATCAGTATGGATTCATCAAAGGTATATCAATACAAGATTGTTTGGCCTGGGCATTCGAGTACATCCATCAATGTCAAACTTCAAAACAGAAGATTGTCTTGCTAAAACTAGATTTCGCTAAAGCATTTGACACGATCGAGCATGATGCCATGATTAAAATTATGGAACACATGGCGTTTGACGCCAAATGGCTTGATTGGATCAAATGCATCTTCTGCTCGGGAAAATCTTTGGTCCTCTTAAATGGTGTTCCAGGTCGACAATTCATTTGCAAATGTGGTGTTTGTCAAGGTGATCCTTTATCACCCCTCATCTTCGTGCTCGCAGCTGACCTTCTTCAAGCTGCTATTAATGACGAGTTCCGACAAGGACAAATACATCTGCCATTTTAGAGACCAAACCATCATGATTATCATGTGATCCAATATGCCGATGACACGATCATTATACTCCCCGCTTACCCTGACCAAGCTAGGACAATCAAGGGCATTCTTTCAGACTATGCTGCTTCTATTGGTTTAAAGATAAACTTCCACAAGTCCACTTTAATCCCAATCAACTATGAGCCCGACTGCTATAATGACATCGCCTCTATCTTCGGCTGTAAGGTAGGTTCTATGCCCTTTACTTACTTGGGATTGCCTCTCGGAATAACCAAGCCTATGGTCCAAGATCTCATGCCCCTCGTCTGCATGATGGAAAGAAGAATGACCAGCACTTTAGCCTTGATGTCCTATAGTGCAAAGTTGTCGCTCCTCAACACGATGATCACGTCGCTCACCATCTTCGCTCTCTGCACTCTCAAATTCCCACCAAAGATTCTAGAGTTGCTTGATAAACTCAGAAGAAAGTGCCTTTGGACAAAAAAGACTGAGCAAGGGGATAAATGTAATTCACAGGCGGCCTGGGACATGGTTTGTCAACCAAAACAAAGTGGTGGTCTCGGCATAATCAATCTCCGTATCCAAAGTGAGGCCCTCCTCCTCAAATATCTGCATAAATTTTACAATCACCATGACCTGCCTTGGGTGGATTTGATATGGACACCATACTACATGCACAAGATCCCACACGTGTCGGAACCATGCGGATCATTCTGGTGGAAAGACGTGTTGAAACTCACCCCAATATACAGAGGAATTTCCAAAGCAATTGTACACGTTGGTGACACGGTTCTTATGTGGAAAGATCTATGGTTGGAATCTGGGCTGGAGGAATCACACCCGCGGGCCTTCTCCTTTGCATTAAATGCGGACATCTCAGTCAGAGATTTCTTAGGATTTACTTCCCTCCATGAAATGTTTCACTTTCCCCTTTCGGTGCAAGCACATGATGAAGTTCGAGATCTGCAACAAAAAGTGCTACACGTTGGTAATCATAAAGATTCACATACCCATGATGCATGGGAATATTGTTGGGGATCGAAAGACTTCAAGGTCAACAGATACTACAAATTCTACGTTCGGGATGTGAAGGCCCACCAATCCTATCATTGGCTTAGGAAGTCCAAAGTCACGCTGAAAACCAAGATGTTTGGATGGTTGCTACTCTTTGATCGACTAAACACTCGCAACATGCTCAAGAGGAGGCACTATAACATTGGAGACGACTTCAGCTGCCTTCTATGTAATCAACAGGTTGAAGAGGATGTGGAACACATGATCTTCCAATGCCCTTTCAGTAAAAACTGCTAGTCAAAACTAGGGATCATGTGGGAAGACTCTGGCTCCAGATTGCAATGGATAAGTAAGGCCTCTAACAATTGGAACAAACCCATGTTCAAGGAAATCTTCTTACAAGCAGCTTGGAGCATATGGAAAGAGAGGAATAACAAGCACTTCAGAGGCATCCCTCCTACGTACCACGGTTGGCTTGATAGATTCAAGCAAGACTTCACCCTCCTTCAACACAGAGCTAGAGTAGACTTGAGAGATTTTATTCTCTGTTTTGGAAACAACCTATCACCCCATTAGCTAGCCCAGGACTTGGTCTGATTACACTCTCCCCCAAAGTGGTGGATGAGAATCTTGTAAATATGTTGTGTACAGTGTACCTTATCTTTTGAGTAATACAAACACAGTGGGAGCGTCTCCCACTGTACAAATTCTCAAAAAAGACATAGTGCCCAGTGCCAGTTGCAGTTTTCTGCTTGTTTTTTACATCGCAGGAAATCAATACCAAACAGAGTCCAAATGTAGCAAAAGTTTTTGTGGATTTTTTCTAGACCAGAAGACACAAGATGAGCCGAAGAAGTACCAGAGGGGTACCTCGAGGGGGGAACAACCCACCAGGGCGTGCCTGGGCCCCTAGGCGCGCCCAGGTGGGTTATGCCCACCTCGGTGGCCCCCCGCACCACCTCTTTGCTCTATAAATACCCCAATATTCCAGAAACCCTAGGGGAGTTGACAAAAATTAATTGCAGCCGCCGCATGTTCCAGAACCACCAGATCTAATATAGACACTATCACAAAGGGGTTCATCATGTCCATTGGTGCCTCTTCGATGATGCTTGAGTAGTTCATTGTAGATGTACGAATCCATAGTTAGTAGCTAGATGGCTTCTTCTCTCTCGTTTGATTCTCAATGCAATGGTCTCTTGGAGATTCATATGATGTAACTCTTTTTGCGGTGTGTTTGTTGGGATCCGATGAACTTTGAGTTTATGATCAGATCTATGTTTTTATCCATGAAAGTTATTGAGTCTTCTTTGATCTCTTATATGCATGATTGCTTATAGCCTCGTTTTTCTTCTTAGATATTTGGGTTTCGTTTGGCCAACTTGATCTATTTATCTTGCAATGGGAAGAGGTGCTTTGTGAAGGGTTCGATCTTACGGTGCTTGACCCCCGTGACAGAAGGGGAACCGCCGCGTATTTATCGTTGCTATTAAGGATAACAAGATCGGGTCTATTTCTACATAAATAGATCTTGTCGACATCATGTCATTGTTCTTATTGCATTACTCTGTTTTTCCATGAACTTTATACACTAGATGCATGTTGTATAGCGGTCGATGTGTGGAGTAATAGTAGTATATGCAGGCAGGAGTCGGTCTACTAACCTTGGACGTGATGCCTATATAACGATCATTGCCTGGATATCGTCATGATTATTTGAAGTTCTATCAATTGCCCAACAGTAATTGTTTTCCCACCATTTGCTTTTTTTCTTGAGAGAAGCCACTAGTGAAACCTATGGCCCCCGGGCCTCTTCTTTAATATATTTGCCTTTGCTATATATTTTTATTTGCTTTTATTTTCAGATCCATTAAACCAAAAATACAAAAATACCTTGCTGCAATTTTTATTTATTTATTTTATCTCGCATTCCCGCGAGATCTGTTTATCCAATCTACTACAATTTCATCTATCTTTTTACCCGTGAGGGATTGACAACCCCTCTCTTACGCTGGGTTGCAAGTATTTGTTCTTTGTGTGCAGCAGCTGTTTACGTGGTGTTGCATGGTTCTCCAACTGGTTCAATAATCTTGCTCTCATCACTAAGGGAAATACCTACCATTGCTGTGCTGCATCATCCCTTCCTCTTTGGGGAAATACCGACATATTTCTAGCAAACATCAAAAGGAATTTCTGGCGTCATTGCCGGGGAGGATCACATCAAGATAGTCTCTCGTCAACGTGCGAATTTCTGGCGCCGTTGCCGAGGAGACATCATCAACATCAACCAGGTTCCTAATCACAAATCTCATCTCCTTGCAATTTACATTATTTGCCATTTCCCTCACATTTTCCTCTCCCCCACTTCACAACAATTTGTCATTTTATTCGCCCTCTTTTTCGTTCGCCTTTTTCTCATCAGATCTCTTCTTTGCTATCTCTACTTGTGTTACCATGTGCCTTCTATTTGCTTGCATCTTTGCTTGCTAATAATCTATTGGTATGGATCCTCATCCACTTGCTAATGTTTTCAAAAGATCCAATTATGATGAACCAACTGCTATTGAATTGAGTTCACTAGATTATCCTTATGAAGTTTTGCTTGAGATCTATGAATCTGAAAATTGTGATGAAGTGTTAAACGAAGAAATTCCTGAAGTGATTCATGATATCTCGTTGAATAAAAAGCATGATTGCAATGATTTTAGTATAAGTTCTATTAATGTCAATTTTGTCAGTGATATACAAAACCCCAAGCTTGGGGATGCTTGTTTTGATATGTCTACTACTTATTGCGATGATCATGATTGGGGTGATAATGATTTTTATGATCTTGAAAATTTATTTGAACCTCATGATGAATATGCTTGCGACAATATTAAAAGTGGGTTTGGAAGAGTGTCAACTTTAGCTAAAAGTAATCCCACATATTTGGAGAGTGTTTGATCTTATGAAATTTTTGATAAAAGTGGAGTTGGAGAGGTCTTGACATTATTTTATGATAATCCCACTATTTTGGAAGAGTGTCAACTTTGCATGCATGTGGATCATGAAGAAAAAATGTTATGTGATAGCTATATTATTGAATTTGAATATGATCCTACATATAATTATTATCAGAGAGGAAAATATGGTTGTAGAAATTTTCATGTTACTAAATTACCTCCGTTATGTTGAGATTGTCAATGTTTTATTCCTCTTCTTTGCATATGTTAGATGTTTCTTGTCTTGATAATTTGTTTGATTATAAAATTCATATGCATAGGAAGTATGTTAGACTTAAATGTGTTTTTCATATGTTTCATGATGCTCTCTTTGTGTTTCAATTCTTATCTTTCGTGTGAGCATCATTGAAATCTTATGCCTAGCTAGGGGCGTAAAACGATAGCGCTCGTTGGGAGGCAACCCAACTTGTATCTTATCGATTTTTGGTTTTCTTGCTGTTTTAATAAAATACCCAATTATGCCTCTGATTAGATCTGTTTTTGTGGTTTAAATTAGTGTTTGTGCCAAGCAAGGCCTTTGGGATGATTTGGGTGAGAGTTGATTTGATCTTAGTAAAAAACAGAAACTTTTGCACTCACAAAAATAATTCCCATTTTTAACATAAGAGTGATTTTGAGTTGATTCTTTTTTCATAAGATTAATAAACAAATTTCTCACGTTGTCCTAGTTTTTCAGAATTTTTGGAGTTACAGAAGTATTCGAAGTTTCCAGATTGCTACAGACTGTTCTGTTTTTGACAGATTCTGTTTTCTTTGCTTTGTGTGCTTGTTTTGATGATTCTATGGTTTTCTTTCAAGATTTTTTGCCATAGAAAAGTTGGAATACAGTAGATATAATGCAAGAATAAAATATGAATGGGTTTGCAATAGTACTTATAGTAGTGGTTTCTTTTCTTATACTGACGGATCTCACGAAGATTTTGTTGAGTTTTGTGTGATTGAAGTTTTCAAGTTTTGGGTGATATTACGATGGATGAAGGAATAAGGATTAGCAAAAGGCTAAGCTTGGCGATGCCCGTGGCACCCCAAGGTAATATTCAAGAAGTAGCAGGCAACTAAGCTTGGGGATGCCCCCGAGTGGCATCCCCTCTTTCTTTTAACAACCATTGGTATTTTACTTGGAGTTATATTTTTATTCGTCACATATTATGAGTTTTGCTTGGAGCGTCTTGTATGATTTGAGTCTTTGATTGTTTTACTTTGTGTTTTAAGTCTTGAATCCTTGTTGAACACACCTTTTTGAGAGAGCCAAAAATTATGCTATGCTTGCTCCTATGCTTCACTTAAATTTTTTAGAGCCATGGAATTGCTTTAGTGCTTCACTTATATCTTTTTGAGCACAGTGTGCTTTGTTATTTTTGAAGAAATGCTCTCATGCTTCACTTAGATTTATTTGGGAGTTAGTAACTTTTTGAAGAAATTCTCTCCTGCTTCACTTAAATTATTTTGAGAGAAAGAAATATTATGCACATGTTCATCACTTATATTTGTTTGAGCTTATTAAAAGCAACATATGAAATTAGTCGCAAAGTGATAGATATCCAAGGAGGATATAATAAATACTTTCATGAAGATCATTGGACAAAATAAACTTGGTTCTTTGTAATGGTTTTGAGATATGACGATATGATATGTGAGTCATGTTGATGAGTAATTATGCTTTAGTAAGAATATTTGTGTTAAGGTTTGTGATTCCCTATGCAAGCACAAAATTCAATAGTTATGCAATGAAATTACATCTTACTTGTGGTGCATTATTCGGTGTTAGTTATGCTTAATGCTCGCTTACGAGATTTTTTGGTTCTTTGTTGGATGCTTCTCAATCTTTTTGCTAGCCTTCCTTTGCATTAAGTATGATCACTACTTGTGCATCCAAAACCCTTTAAACCAGTTTTGCCATATGAGTCCACCATATATACCTATATGTACTATTTTCGTGCCGTTCTAAGCAAATTTGTATGTGCTATCTCTAATTTTCAAAATAAATTTCTCTTTGTGTGCTCGTACCGCTCGCGAGGCGGTGAGGGGTGGCCGATGTTTCCCATGCTAGATGTGTTATTCTCATGATGAGTGTTTATTCACTTGTCATTGTACGAGAGTACGACAAAGGTATGAGGGATGCCTAGTCCCGAAATGAAGAATTAATTTACTTTATGTTATCAAATAATAAATTCCTGAAAAAGTGTTGGTATGGAGGGCTAACCGTGGATACGGTTAGCCATTGAAAGTGAAAGTATGGTGGGAAAAGGAATAAACTTTATTTTCTGTTTGGGAACCGCCTATGATACATCTAGCATGGAAAGTGTTGGGAACTCTAAGTTGTTTTCGTTGGTGGGAAAAGTATGCCTCCCAACATGTTTTTATCTCTCAATTTTTTCTTTGAGCTCTGGCACCTCTACAAATCCCTACTTCCCTCTGCGAAGGGACTTTCTTTTACTTTATGCAATTTTTATTTTTACTTGAGTCTCCATCTTCTCTTAAAAAGCACCAACTAAGGGGCACTATGATCGTACTTGAGCATTGGGTATAGCTAGTATTCGAGTGTGTTTCATGAATGGATCAATGATTGAACATAATGGGCTAGGGATAACTTGCTTTAGCATTGATATTTTGAAAGACATGGTTGCTTGTTGATATGCTTGAGTATTAAAGTCTTCATGTCAAAACTAGACTATTGCCTTGAACCATATAAAAGTCCAAATGTCCATGCTACAAAGAAAAGAATATGTGATGAACATGTTAGGCAGCATTCCACATCAAAAATTCTGTTTTATCATTTACCTACTCGAGGATGAGCAGGAATTAAGCTCGGGTATGCTCATACATCTCCAATGTATCTATAATTTTTGATTGTTCCATGCTGTTATATTATCATTCTTGAATGTTTTACAATCATTTTATATCTTTTTTGTACTAACCTATTGACATAGTGCCCAGTGCCAGTTGCAGTTTTTTGCTTGTTTTTTACATCGCAGGAAATCAATACCAAACGGAGTCCAAACGCAGCGAAACTTTTTGTGGATTTTTTCTGGACCAGAAGGCACAAGATGGGCTGAAGAAGTATCAGAGGGGTGCCCTGAGGGGGGCACAACCCACCAGGACGCGCCTGGGGGCCCAAGCGCGCCCAGGTGGGTTATGGCCACCTCGGTGGCCTCCCGCATCGCCTCATTGCTCTATAAATACCCCAATATTCCAAAAACCCTAGGGGAGTCGACAAAAATCAATTCCAGCCTCCGCAAGTTCCAGAAACACCAGATCCAATCTAGACACCATCACGGAGGGGTTCATCATGTCCATTGGTGCCTCTCCGATGATGCGTGAGTAGTTCATTGTAGACCTACGGGTCCATAGTTAGTAGCTAGATGGCTTCCTCTCTCTGGTTTGATTCTCAATACAATGGTCTCTTGAAGATCCATATGATGTATCTCTTTTTGCGGTGTGTTTGTTGGGATCCGATGAACTTTGAGTTTATGATCAGATCTATGTTTTTATCGATGAAAGTTATTTGAGTCTTCTTTGATCTCTTATATGCATGATTGCTTATAGCCTCGTATTTCGTCTCCGATATTTGGGTTTTGTTTGGCCAACTGGATCTATTTATCTTGCAATGGTGCTTTGTTGTGACGCCCGGATAATTAAGCTAAAGTAATCCTCTGCTAATGATGCCACGTCACCTTGGTTACTATTGATAAACTTGCGTTGGTTCAAAACCAATTCAAGTTCAAATTCAAATAACAAGTCAACTTACTATTTCTTCAAACAGTAAATTAAAAATGTTCGTTAGGTTGCAGATATGCACTAACTAGTTGTCATGGATATACCAACATTATTTGAATAAATAAAATGCCCGTGACCTATTTTAAACTGGACCAAACAGCCCCAATTATGTCATTTAATTTCCACCATAAATTCTGGGGGAAACAAATTGCCCCAAACTTTTAGTGACAGTCCAAGGTATTGCAAAGTAATTTTATGACAAGTCTCTTATTTAACAAAATTCATTTGGACTTAAATTATAGTGCAAAACAGTATAGGATTAGAGAAAATAGAAATATATTTTAAAACAAACAAAAAACAAAACTAAACTAACCTAACCTACTGGGCTCTTGGCCCATCTAACAAACAACCAGCCCAGCCGGTGCCCCTCGCAACTAACCCTAAATCCTCTCGTCCCGATTCCCATCTCTCCCTCATTCCCTCCTCGCGCCACCACACACGACACACGTAGACGCACGGGGGAGGGCCGTCCCTATTCGATCCCCCTTCACCCAATGCGCGCGGCCGAGGACCGCCGCCTTCGTGCCGGAACATCACCACCACCCCGCGTGCCTCGGCCTCCTCCTCGCCCCGTGCCGAGGCCGCAGTTCCCGTGTCGCGCCCTCGACCCCGTCGTCCTTACGCCGACGGCCACCATCGCAGGACTGCCCCGTCCCCGACCTCCTCCTCGTCGGCGCCAATGAGCCTCGCCCCCTTCTTAGCAAACAACGGTGAGGCCTCTGGCCTCCTCTCCCCCCTGTCCTGTTGCGAGACACGACCCCTGCTAGCCGCGCTCCGCTTTACCCCGCTCGTGCCCCGCCGCGCCTTGTCTCGCGCAGCTCGCGCCCGTCCGTGGTCTCTCCTCGCACCCGCATCACGCTCGCCTACCCACTGCTCCCCGCATCCTCCTCTGGCCCCGTGGGCCACCGCCGCGCTGGCGGCAAGCTCCAGTGCCCACCGCGCTCTCTCTCCTCCCTGCTGCTGCCCCGTTCGGCCACCACACTCACTGTTGGGATATAACTATTGAGCATAAACCGCCCAGGAGGGGCCGGTTTACCCTCAACCATAGCGAAGCCCATGAAGACACAGAAGATGGCGTTTTACTATGAAGCTTAGATGGCCAGAGCCCAAAGGCGGATTAGGGCCCATGATAGCAAACCACCATGGTTATGTAACTTGTGTTGTAAGTTAGGAAAGGAGAGACCGAGCCGGACTCTTGTATGAGTCCGTCTCGGGACTCTGTAGACCAGTCGGGTGTCAACCTATGTATATAAAGGGATGACCCGGCGGCGGTTCAGGGACAACAGACAACAACTCGAGACTCAGGCAAAGCGTATCCGCTCCCTGATCATCAAAACCCAATCAATTCCATCACAACTAGACGTAGGCTTTTACCTTCATCGAGGGGCCGAACTAGTATAAACTCCCGTGTCCCTTTTCCGTTTTAACCCCTTCAAGCTAACCCATAGCGATGGCTCCACGACTAAGTCCTTTCTTGAGGACATCTGATGTGTTAATTCCACGACAGTTGGCGCCATCGTGGGGCTATCGCACGGTGGTTTCGAGTTCTTGAAGGGCAGCTCTGAAGGACTTAAGGGATACATGGTCGGCCGGATGACCAAGAGTCGTCGCGGCAAGCTCTACATCGACGACGAAGGGTGGGGCCCCGAGGCCGGCTCAATCGAGTACGGGTACCGGGTCCCCTTTGGCGGAATTCATGTCTTCATCGGCAAGATCGGCGAATCGGGCCCTGAGCCGGACATCTGCACCGACCTCGTCGAAACGGCTCAGCGTGTGAGTCCAGCCCGGATTAAGTCTGCCATGAAGCGTGCGTTCGTAGGATGTGTCCATGAGATCAGATTTGAACCGGTGTCTGAAGGCGAGACAGCCGTCTATTCCGACGGCGAGTCATCCACTGGCGAAACCGAGTCCTTGTACCAGATTCATAGCGGTGTGTTCGAAGGATATTCCGATGGCAACAGTATTTTGGACCTCCTTGAACCGCCAAGTCGGGTTGCTGTTTACATGGCCGGAACACAACCCACTTTGCAGTCTTCATCTATAGCGGCAATGAATACCGGATCAGCAGCCGCGACAGGAGTCCCGGCGTGCCGACCGGCTCAAGTCCTCTCCGGTTTGATGGATGCCTGGGCGACTTTGTTAAACACGGCAGTCACCTCGGAGACGCGGGATCAACACAATGCGGACATTGCGAAGCTGAAGGACCAGATAACACATGCTAAGGGGGACCTGGCAACTGAGGATGCTAGGATGGCTGAAGAACGGGCCGCTTTGGAAGCCCACTCATAGCAGATACAGGTAGCGCAGAATTATCGGCTCATGCTAGATCGGACCGCATCAGAGGATGTAATGCGAAGGAAGTACGGGTCTCGTCTGCCGTCGGTCTACGAAGGATTGAACCTCTTTCAAACACCAGGCGCTGAGCCGAGCAATCCGGCAGCTGCAAACTGGACTGATGCGCCTAGGACAGCTCTGGATCAACTACGGATAACAGAACCACCGCTGCGAACAGATAACCCGCCGCAATACGTGTCTACACCACCGGGTCACTTCTCGAGCCCTTTGGATAACATGATTGCCGCAGCATCACGCCTGGCAGCCATTCCAATGGAGTGCGATTCACTGGCAGCAATTGAAACACGGCGGGCTAGGGACCTTCTTCAAACCGCCGTGGTACAGCAGCAGGCTTATTCTTATAGCCGGGATAGAATTCATTCAACCCCTCGTCTGAGCCCAAGCTATAGCAGGCACATGGATGAACCGGAAGTGTCTAGCAGTGCTCGGCATCGTAATGCTCAAGACGTGGTGGATAATGGCAGAGCACGAAGGGAGGCCGCTTTGGGTCGTCATCAACCCGCCCCGGTTCAGCCAACGGCGTCAGTAGACCGAGGCACCGGGCTTGCCTTCAGTTCCTGGGGAGTGCCGTGTCTTATTCCGGCTCTCCATAATGTGCGTCTGCCCAAAGATTTCAAGGGTCCATGTAAAGTACCTAATTATACTGCAGATCAGCCACCTGAGGCATGGGTCGAGAGTTATGAGATGGCAATGGAGATGCTAGATGTGGATGAAGCGGCCTGTGCAAAGTACTTCACGATGATGTTGGAAGGAACGGTCCGTACTTGGTTGAAAAATTTGCCGGCTAACTCCATCGAGTTGTGGGATCAGCTGAAGGCCCGGTTTATAGCCAATTTCAAAGACACGTGCAAACAGCCCATGTCCATTGTGGACCTGGATGCTTGTGTTCAAGGGGAAAATGAGTCAGCAACTCATTGGGTACGCCGGGTTTCAGAAGTTTTGCATTCGTCCAACTGGACTAACGCTGGTCAAGCAATCATAACGCTGGAGCGCAATTGCCAGTTTAAGTCACTGAAGATGAAGTTGGGACGGCTCAAGCGCCACTGCAACGACATGGGAACCCTCATGGCAGCCTTGGTCAAGTATGCCGATTCTGATAATACCAAGGATCCCGATTCTGATGATGAGAAACCGGAGAAGGGAAAGAAGAACGGCGGTGCAAAGGGACAGCAGCACAAGCAAGGAGGCCATGGGAATAACGGTAAGCGTAAAGCGGATTCAGAATTTGTGGCTAACGCTAATGTGCATCGTCGTAAGGGTAAACCGCCCCAGCGTGGCAGCGGAATGAATCTGGAGCGCTTGTTGAATCAGCCCTGCCCAAAGCATGGGACCAAGGAGGTTCCTGCAACGCATCTCTGGAACGAATGTAACATTATGAAGGAGTTCAAAAACTCTGATCTTTTCTGGTATGATCAGGGTCCATTAGGCGGTTTAGGTCCAGGTTTTCATGGTGGCGGCGGCTCAAACTCTAGATTGCAGAATAATCAGGGCAACCAGAACAACCAAGGTGGTAATAACCAGCAGAGTAATCAAGGAAATCAGCAGCAGTCGGGTTACCAGAGTCACCCAAAGCAGTTGAATGGTGGACAGTATCATGTGTTCACCACTAGTATGTGCAAGCGTGATCATAAGCTTCACAAGAGGGCAGTTAATGCTGTTGAACCGGCAGTACCACGTTATCTGCGGTGGTCCGAACAACCTATTTTGTGGAGTAGGGAGGATCATCCGCCCCGGGTTGACAATCCGGGTCACCTGGCTTTGGTGGTGGCGCCTCAGGTGGGAGGTTATAAGTTCACCAAGGTACTCATGGATGGAGGAAGCAGTATCAACATTCTGTATTATGAGACCTTCCGTCGCATGGGGTTGACAGACAAGAGTCTTAAACCGTCCAACACTATTTTTCATGGTGTGGTACCAGGTAAATCGGCATATCCTGTAGGTAAGATTGCTTTGGAAGTTGTGTTTGGTGATGAACATGACTCCCGGTCTGAGACATTGACCTTTGAAGTGGTGAGAATCCAGAACCCGTACCACTCACTGTTTGGGCGACCGGCTTATGCAAAATTCATGGCGAGGCCTTGTTATATTTACTTGCAACTCAAGATGCCGGGTCATAAAGGGACTATTACGGTTCACGGAAGTCGTAAAATTGCTTTGGATTGCGAGGAAGGTGATGCGGCCTATGCTGAGTCGGTTTGTGCTACAGAGGAGCTAAAATTTTATAAGGAAAATGTTGATCCGGCAGATATGACCCCTCTGAAGAAGCCCACCAGTGAGCATGACCCAACCCTGCATTTCAAACCGGCTGACGAGACTAAACTTGTTGACTTCGTGCCTGGTGATTCGTCCAAGCAGTTCAGAATCAGCACAAATCTGGATCCGAAATAGGAAAGCGCGCTCATCGAGTTCATCCGTGAGAACCGGGACATTTTTGCATGGAAGCCTTCTGACATGCCAGGTGTACCGAGGGAACTCGCCGAGCACACTCTTAATATTGATCCCAAGTTTAAACCGGTCAAGCAATTTCTTCGTCGCTTTATTAAGGAAAGACGCAAGGCAATTGGTGAAGAAGTAGCCCAGCTGTTGGCTGCTGGGTTTATCGTTGAAGTGTTTCATCCTGAATGGCTGGCTAATTCGGTGCTTGTTCTTAAGAAAAACGGCACTTGGCGTATGTGTGTGGACTACAGAGACTTGAATAAAGCTTGTCCGGCCGATCCCTTTGCTCTCCCGCGTATTGATCAGATCATTGATGCGACGACGGGTTGTGAGCGCCTGAGTTTTTTGGATGCTTATTCAGGTTATCATCAGATCAAGATGGCAGTTAAGGACCAGGAGAAGAGAACCTTCATCACTCCCTTTGGAGCCTTCTGCTATGTTTCTATGCCCTTTGGGCTCAAGACTGCCCAGGCAACTTATCAGCGTTGTGTGCAGAATTGTCTTCACACGCAGATTGGGCGTAATGTTCATGCCTATGTGGATGACATTGTGGTAGAATCCAGGAAGAAGGAAACACTGATAGATGACCTCAAGGAGACGTTTGACAATCGTCGGGTTTACAAAATGATGCTTAATCCAGATAAATGTGTTTTTGGTGTTCCGGCAGGCAAGCTCTTAGGTTTTCTGGTATCCAACAGGGGCATTGAGGCTAATCCGGAAAAAATCAAGGCGATTACATCCCTGGCTAAACCGAAGTGTATCAATGATGTTCAGCGTCTGGCGGGTCGGATTGCAGCCCTTAGCCGGTTTATCAGCCGTCTAGGAGAGAAGGCAATTCCTTTGTATCAGATGTTGAGAAAGATGGACTATTTCGTCTGGAGTGACGCTGCCAATGTGGCTTTTGAGGAGTTAAAACGGTAGTTGGTTGAACCACCGGTTCTTGCAGCTCCGGTTGATAATGAACCCTTGCCGTTATACATGGCTGCCAATGCCCGAGCGGTCAGTGTAGCAATTGTGGTTGAGCATAAGGAGGCTGGGAAGGAATATCCGGTTCAACGACCTGTATACTACATCAGTGAAGTCCTGATCGAGTCAAAACAACGCTATCCAAATTGGCAGAAGTTGGTGTATGGGGTTTTTATGGCAAGTCGAAAACTCAAGCAATACTTTCAAGGCCATCCCATCACAGTGGTTAGTTCTACTCCTTTGCGCGATATAATTCAAAACAGGGAAGCGACTGGCCGGGTTGCAGAATGGGCAATTGAGCTTGGTCCACACGGTTTGAAGTATGTGCCTCGAACAACCATCAAATCTCAGGCCCTTGTGGACTTTATCAATGATTGGATCGAGTTGCAAGCACCAGAAGACAAACTGGATAATACATACTGGACTATTCATTTTGATGGATCCAAGCAGCTGGAGGGCTCGGGGGCTGGAGTTGTCCTTACTTCCCCTCGAGGTGATAAAATTTGCTATGTTCTCCGCTTGATGTTTCCCTGTACTAACAATGCAGCTGAGTATGAAGCTTTACTCCATGGTCTCCGTATGGCTAAAGAGATGAATTTAAGTCGAGTTCGTTGTTTTGGAGATTCTGATCTGGTGGCTCAGCAAGTTTCTGGTACTTGGGATTCTAAGGATCCACTGATGGCGGCTTATAGACGTGAGGTGGATATTGTGGCGGGTCACTTCAAAGGGTATCAGCTTGAGCATATCGATCGGCGCAAAAACGAAGCAGCAGACGCTTTAATCCGGCTTGGATCTTAGCGTAAACCGGTACCTCCCAATACCTTTTTAGATATCTTGCATAACCCATCTGTTAAGTTGCCTACAGAAGAGGATTTGGCTATTCCCGATCCGGAGGCTCAATTGGTGGCCGCTTTGCACGTTGTACTGGATTGGACGGTTCCATATCTGGCATATATGAACCGGGGCGAGTTACCAAATGATGAAGTCCTCGCTCGACAGATAGTCCGGCGATCCAAGTCCATGGTTATTCACAATGGCGAGTTACATCGCTCTAGCGTTTCAGGCATATTTCAGCGTTGTGTTTCTCCGGAAGAAGGCCAAGAAATCCTACGGGAAATTCATGAAGGGGATTGTGGTCATCATGCCGGTTCAAAGTCCCTGGTTGCAAAAGCTTTTCTTCATGGGTTCTACTGGTTGACAGCTCATGCTGATGCGGAGGATCTGGTTAAGCATGTGATGCTTGTCAAAATATTTCACGCAGAGCTCATGTTCCGGCTCAAGAACTACGGATGATTCCTATCACTTAGCCTTTTGCTACTTGGGGGCTTGATATGGTGGGGCCCTTTAAGCGTTCCAAGGATAAGAAGACCCACTTGTTGGTGGCAGTTGATAAATTCACCAAGTCGGTTGAAGCGGAGCCTGTCAGCAAGTGTGATGCAGCTACGACAGTTCAATTTCTCAAAAAGATTATCTTCCGTTTTGGCTTTCCACACAGTATTATCACGGATAATGGTACAAACCTTTCCAAAGGTGAGATGGAGGATTTCTATCAGAGAGAGCACATCCGACTTGACTTAGCATCTGTGGCGCACCCTCAATCCAACGGTCAAGCGGAGCGAGCCAACCAAGAAAATTTGAAGGGTATTATACCCCGGCTCATGATTCCTTTAAAGCGGACGCCAGGTTGTTGGGTGGAAGAATTGCCTCTGTGTTATGGAGCATCAACACCACCCCCAATCGATCAACATGTTACACACCTTTCTTCATGGTATACAGGGCAGAGGCAGTCCTACCAAGTGATATTCGTCATGACTCGCCTCAGGTTGCTAATTATGTTGAAGCGGATAATGAGCAAGCACGCCAAGAGGTGCTAGACCTGTTAGATGAGAAACGGGACATGGCTCTGTCTCGATCGGCGGTTTATCAACAAGACCTGCGGCGTTATCACAGCCGCCGGGTTAGGACAAGAACCTTTCAAGAAGGCGACTTGGTGCTCCGGCTCATCCAGGATCAGACCGACATGCACAAGTTATCCCCGCCTTGGGAAGGACCCTTTGTGGTCAGCAAAAATATGCACAACGGATCATACTACCTCATTGACGATTCGAGACAACTCACGCAGCTCTGAGGAGACCCGACGGCCGTGGGTCATAGCTCTCCTACGGCCTTACTACACTTGAGTCATAGGCTCTTCTTATGTACATATTTCGACAATGTATATATTATGATCAATAAATAAACCAGCATCCTTGCTATAAGCAGGGCCTCTGCTGTTTTTCTCATATATCCTTTGAGTTACATGGCGGCTTGAGCCGACAAAGCGGAGTACTGCCTGTTAAACCGGCTATCACGCCACAACATAGCTTGGGAGCTTCACACCCAAGGGGCTAACGAGAGTCTGGATGCTATGCACAGCTCAAACATAGGCACCCAATGAGCACAGCTCATCATGTTACTTGGGGGCTCCTTGTGTCAAATACCAAGGGGTTTGAAAGGACCCTTGTAGCTGGGCATCGACCCATGGCTTGGAAGCCTGGTATATTTACCTAAAACCCCGGGTTAACCTGCCTTCATCAAGTATGACACTCCTATCCAGGTAATCCTGGCATGACCCTCCGAATGTTTGACAGTTACTCTCATTGAGACCCTGAACTTGTCAAAGTTAAAACAGTGATTGGTTAGTTGGAGGTCCATCTTAAAAGGCTTTGTTAAATGGTTCAACTCAGCGGCCTGGCAGCCCATGAAAAGCCTCGAATTTGGGCCTGGCAGCCCTCGAAAATCCTAGACTACACGATTTTATTTGCGTTTGTTACTTTTCTTTTGATAAATTTTATGTTAAACCGGTTTCTTTGACCTGGTATGACTTCTCAGTCATCTTATTAGCCTGGTGTTTCTTAAACCGGCATGATTTTCAACTACAAGTTGACAGATCTTATTATCAAACCGGAGTTTATTAACCCGGCCTAGCTTTGACTACTTGTCGCCAGTCTTGATCATCTGGTGTTTATCATCACCCGGTATGACTTATTATACGTCATCAGTACACGATGGAGTTATACAAAAATTACATATTTGGGTCTGCACCCTTATTACAATCAAAGTTGGTAAACCAACTAAAGTGATATTACATCACATGTATGAGTTATTTCATATTTCTTACGGTTTGATTATCAATCAGGCCTTATCTTGGGCATTATGACCCGTCCGGCGGTAAACTGCCAGTACAATTTTTTATGCAGGCATAGGAATTGCATATTATGATATATGAACCAACATTGAAATTATCATGGCGGATCACATAAAGTATCTCCCACTACACGATGGCAGCAGATCAAAGTATTGTTGCTACCCTATTACAAGGCACTTAATGGCCCAATATGGAATTGTTTTAAACCGGACAGCTTCTGACGTATCAACCAGATTGCCGGATCAAGCTTCATCGCCATGTTGATGTGAAGTAGATGGGTCATCTTGCGTCGGTTCAGCCTCCTCCTCCCCATCCAATGGCTGTAAGTCAGTGGTGGTCCAGTCAATCCGGGTTAAGGCCTGAAAGATAGCCTCTTCACTTATAAGCTCAGTCGGATCAACGTCAGGGGCGTAAGTGTGCTTACGGATTGGCAGAATAAGATTTTGCACTTCTGGAATGACAGCCTCAAACCGTTTGTTGTTAGCATCATAGAAGGATCGGTGAACCATCAAGTTAGCTTCTTCTGCCAACTGACTCGCCAGAGGATGCATCTCCCTCGTCACACGTTTGAGGGCTTCATTATCAAACACTGCCCCATTTTCTTGTTCACTCGGGAAGCCCTTGGCTATATCAACCGGATCAAGATCGGCTATCCATGCTTTGGCTCGAGTAAGTGCTAACAACATGCCAGCCCTGGCAGTGGATCGTTTCAACTCTTCTATCTGTGCTGGCGTCATAGATAACCTGGCCAGTGTGTCCTTGATCAGTGTTGGGGCCGCATTGTCATAGGAAGATGCGCAGATAACCCGTTGGGCACCGGTATACAGCTGTTCAATCAGCGTATAGGCGGCCTTTAGTTTCCTCCGCATATCAGAGCCCAGATGAGCAATGCGGCTACCTACAGCGGTTTAAAAATTTCATGTTAAACCGGAAAAATTTCAAAGATAGACATTCAGAAAGCATTGGCAAAAGGTACTTAGCAAATATTGCAGAAGTCATGGCATTAACTTGGCGCTTCAACCCACTAAGCTCTTCCGCCACCGGTTTAAGAGCTGATTCAACGTCTTCCGCCCGCTTCAGCAATCCAACCTTTTCGGTGTCCCAGTTGGCCCTTTCAGACTTGAACCACTCTTTGAGCTGCTCCATGGTGGTTAAAGCGGTTTTTAACTCATCTTTTGCCTTGGTGGTTTCTGCTTGTTGGGATTTAAGATTCTCTTGAAGATCCACAATTTGAGAGACTTGTTCATTTATCTCAGTCTATAACAGTCAGAAGAGCGTGTCAATATCTTCTTTGAAAGTCCCAAGCATATCACTAGTTATACACTTGGCACTTGGGGGCTAATGTGGATCATTTTTTTCTACTGATTGTTGAAGTCCCATGGACTAATACAAGTTTTAATCATGGCACTTGGGGACTAATGTGTGTTTGATCACAAAATACACAAGGAAAATCAACAAAGTACAGTACAGAATATAAAAGTCCCGATTTGACTTTCTAAGACAAACCGGCCTTTGGAGGCTACAATACAAGGAGTGGAGAATAAAGATGGTGTTTTGAGAATTACCTCATAGCGCTCCTTCATCAGATTTACCAAACCGGCTTCATAATCCCGACTGGTGTAAAGCCGGTTCAAGAATCCGGAGTGAAGGTCTTGAGCAGAAAGATCAACATAGGCTGACAAATCAGTCTTCCCCTTCCCCTTGCTCATAGCAGCAAATTCGCCCTTGGCAGTGTGCTTTGATAGAGCAACCGGATTGCCAGGGGCGGTATATGCAGTGCCAGTAACAACAACATCATCATCTTTGGCTGGGCTTGATGGATTGACATTCTTCTTAACTGGGCTTGGCGCTTTGGCAGCAGGGCTCGGCGGTCTGGTAGCAGGGCTTGGCGGATCAGCAGTTGAATCTCGCTGCTCAACAATTGGACTTGGAGGAGTGGCATGAGGATCTGATGTATCAACATGTATCTCCGGTTCAACTTCTGGCGGGTTAGCATCAGCGGCTGGGTTTTGCGGAGCAGAGCTGTCTATGGCAATCTCAGGATTTTCGCCATCATTCTCTGGGGTCCTCTCCGGATCGACATTGTCAGTAGGGCCGCTGGTCTTGACTTTCTTACTTAATCGGGCCTTGGCACTACAACATCAACAGTTAGAATATGATAAACCGACACATCAAGAAACAAATTGAGGACAATGTACTTACCCAGCGACGGTCTTGAGGGGAGGCAGCTGAGTGGTTGATGAACTGCCAGACGAGTTGGAAGATGCCTGGTAATTCGGGTCAGACGGATTGAGTGGGCATCGGAAGAAACCCTTCAAAGGATAAAGTTTTTCAGGAGAACAAGTCACCTCTGGACGACGTTTCCGGGTTGGTGTATCTGCTAGACCGGACAAAGTGATTTGCTGACCACTTTGCCGGGTTGTGCGACGCTCTGCGGCTTGCTGTGTCTTCAAAGAAAATTTTGGATCCAAATGAGCAAGGGGGTGAGAGTGTTTTACTTTCCGAACTATATGGCGAACTCTTTGAACCGGTACAAGATCTGAATCGGAAGAAAGAGTGATTACCTCAACATGGTCTGCGTGGCTGGCCTCAGCATCATCCTAGGAACAATCATTGTCAATAAGATGTACGAAAAAGGAACCAAGTGAGTCAAGTTCTACCTCTGCGTCTAATTCCACATCTTCTGGCAGATCAGAAGACTCAGTGGTTTTCTTCTTGGCAATTTTCTTGGTGACCTTGCTCTTTGCACGAGAAGCCCTGGCCGATTTAGTCCGTTTCTAGAAGGAGTTGTTAGCCTGTGAAATTAAGGCAAGAAAAGGTTAGCACATAATTAATGCAGAGGCGAATCAGTAAGTAGTAAGATGAACTTTACCGCTGGCGGTTGATTGCAGACGCAAAAAGGTGGCAACCCGGTTTGGCTGCACGCAGAGATCGTTTCATCAAGCATCTTCTTCACAGATTCAGTAACTTCAAGGTCCGTCATTTCTACTTCATGATATCGTTGAGGGTCTTTGACGTTGCCAGTATATTCATGCATCAATCCGGGGCGGCAGCTTAAAGGCAAAATGCCCCAAGAAACCCAGCAGCGGACAAGATCAATGCCAGTCAAACCGTTGGCCATGAGAGCCCGAAGCTTGGTGACTTGAGGTGCAAAGTTTTTCTGTTCTGCGGCGGATAAGCGTGAAGGTAATGGGTGACCATTGCTAAGCCGGTGAGGGCGATAACCCGGCAAAGGATTTTCTCCATCAGGGGCAGTGTTCCAGCAATAAAACCAAGTTTGGTTCCAATCTTTAGGATGGCTATGATGTTTTGCATGAGGGAAATCAACTTCTTTCCTTTTCTGAATTGAAACACCACCAAGCTCTGTGTTGGGACCATCCGAGAATTCCATACGGTGGTTCAAATGAAAAAAAATCCCGGAACAACTCCACAGATGGCTCTTCTTGAAAGTTGCATATATTGGACACGGAGTTCGGTCCAATATCTTGTGAATGGAGTTGGAAGCTTGCGGGGACATCCCGGAAATTTTTTGATCCGGGCGGGCTGAATCCCCGGTCTAAGTGTTGCATAAATACAATCACTTCTCCACCTTGAGGCTAAAGTGCCAGTGGTGACATATCCGTTGATTTGTGTTTCCATGATCCAGGACGGAACCCAATTGCAAGTAGAGAATTGTTTGGTCATCTCGAAGGGAAACTGAAAGGAAAAATAAGAGTCGGTTTACAATTAACGGTTCAAGTGTACTATTCAGTGTTAAACCGGAAAAATTGCCGTGCAAGTTCAGTTGGCGGTTTAAGAGAGGGCTAATGATATATGGCGGAATGGTTATCAAAGGTTAAACCGCCCGTAGGCAGAAGGGCCAGGATTCAAAAAATCTGCTAAGTCTTACAAAAACAGGTTTCACAATATCACAGTACAATTTTGGATCTACCGTGGAACTAAAGAAAATTTTCCTGAACCCTACAATGGCGCTAAGAAGAACAGATAAGATCCAGACACAGTCTGTTTGGAGCAGCAAGAAGCCACGAGATGGTGGACTATAAAAATGAATCTAGCCCTAATGGAGCAGCAAGAAGCCACGAGATGTTTGGAGCAGATACATATATATACCCTTAGTAAAAGGACTAAAGAGAAGGCTGCAGAAGAGCTGAGGAACGGCGATGGACATGGATAAGCTCGAAAACCCTAATGAAGATCTAGGGTAAAGGGAAATGAACTTACCAGGGCCACTCAGTGGCGGAGGAACACGACAGGGTCTCTGGAACAAACAGGATGATGAAGCGGCCTTGGTTGGTGCAGATTCGAAGATCGACGGTGGCGGCGGCGCTAGGGTTCTTCGGGTCGCAAGGAAGAAGATGAGAAGGGAAGGAAATGAAAGTACCTGTAGGGCTTATTTATAACAGGGAAAGGAGATAAGTGACATGCGCGAAAATCGAGGAGTCCAAAGCGGCAAGTGGTGCAGCTGTCGCCTCGATTTCCGGGATGACATTAAATGAAGGGAATCTTTTTTATTTGTTTTTTACAAAGATGATGTCATGATGATCCGTTGCTGTATCCAGAGGATGACGTCACGACGGATTAACAAAGTTTACCAAAGAAGACATCATGGCATTTTACGAGAAACGAAGGAAGATATTCACAGGATTTTTCTAAGTACTGAAGATTGACATGAACAGGTTCAAATCACTCTGGGGCCTAATGTTGGGGATATAACTATTGAGTATAAACCGCCTAGGAGGGGCCGGTTTACCCTCAACCATAGCGAAGCCCATGAAGACTCAGAAGATGGCGTTTTACTATGAAGCTTAGAGGGCCGGAGCCCAAAGGTGGATTAGGGCCCATGATAGCAAACCGCCATGGTTATGTAACTTGTGTTGTAAGTTAGGAAAGGAGAGACCGAGCCGGACCCTTGTATGAGTCGGTCTCGGGACTCTGTAGACCGGTCGGGTGTCAACCTGTGTATATAAAGGGACAACCCGGCGGCGGTTCAGGGACAACAAACAACAATTCGAGACTCAGGCAAAGCGTATCCGCTCCCTGATCATCGAAACCCAATCAATTCCATCACAACTAGACGTTGGCTTTTACATTCATCGAAGGGGCCGAACTAGTATAAACTCCCGTGTCCCTTGTCCAGCTTAACCCCTTCAAGCTAACCCGTCGCGATGGCTCCACGACTAAGTCCTTTCTTGAGGACATCTGACGTGTTAATTCCACGACACTCACCGCGCCCCCCGCTCGCTCGGCGCCCCGTTGCCCCATTTGCCGCGCGCCGCCGTCGCCTCGACCGCGCCCATCCCCGCCATCACCTCCTGCATCCGGCGCCGGTGCCGCACCGACGCCTTGGAGCCCCCCCCCCATTCGGGCAGGTCCGCCGCCCCAATACGTCCTGCGCCCGAACCCAGCGCCCGCTATGCCCCCTGGGCCTAATGACAAGTGGGGCCCAGCCCCAGCAACATTAGATATAAAATAAAATGATAAAAAATAAAAATTAATTAATTAATCAATTAACTTAATTAATCTAGTTTTATTAAACCTAATTAGCCTGCTAATCAAATTGTTTAGTCTGTTAATTAATTAAACAGCCTATGTCATGCAGACCCCACATGTCAGTTTGACCCAGTCAACACCCCTCTTGATTGCTTATGTCATGCTGATGCAATAATGCTAATTTTTGAATTATTTTAATAATAATAATTTAGAAATTGATTAAAACTTTGAAAATTAGTATAAAATAATTTGTAGCTCGGATGAAAAATACTTTGTACATGAAAGTTGCTTAGAACAACGAGACGAATCCGAATGCGCGGTCCATTTGTCAGCCACACGTCCCTAGCATAACGAACGTGCAACATTCCACCTTCGGTTCATTTGTCCGTAACGCGAAACACCGGGAATACTTTCCCGGATGTTTCCCCCCTTCGCCGGTATCACCTACTACGGTGTTAGGGCACACCTAGCACCGCTAAATGTCATGTCATGCATCTGTTTGCATTGTATTAATTGTTTCTTCCCCCTCTTCTCTCCGGTAAACTACGAGACTGACGCCGCCGTTGCTGCCCCAATCGACTACGAAGTTGACGACCCCTCCTTCTTGCCAGAGCAACCAGGCAAGCCCCCCCCCTTGATCAACCCGATATTGCTTATCCCTTCTCTCTATTGCTTGCATTAGAGTAGTGTAGCATGTTACTGCTTTCGGTTAATCCTATTTTGCTGCATAGCCTGTCTTTGCTACTACTCTTTTTACCTTTACCTGCAATCCTAAATGCTCAGTATAGGATGCTAGTTTATCATTAGTGGTCCTACATTCTTGTCCGTCTGCCATGCTATACTATCGGGCCGTGATCACTCGGGAGGTGATCACGGGTGTATACATACATACATACATACTATACAGGTGGTGACTAAAGTCGGGCCGGCTCGTAGAGTACCCAAGTGCTTTAGATATGGGGGCTGAAAGGACAGGTGATCCCATCTAGGTAGTGGTGGACCTGGGTTCCCGATGGCCCCCGAGTGTTACTTCGAGGTGGAGCGACAGGGCAGGTTGTGACCACCTAGGAGACAGGTGGGCCTGGTCCCTGGTAGGCGTCCGTGGTTACTTCAAAATAACACGCTTAATGAGATCTTGGTATTTGATCTGAGTCTGGCCACTGGCCTATACGCACTAACCAACTACGCGGGAACAGTTATGGGCACTCGACGTCGTGGTATCAGCCAAAGCATTCCTTATGTCAGCGACTGAGCGGCGCGCGCAGGGTTGGACCGTGTAACGCAACTTCCTTTGTAATGGAGGTTGCTAGGTCTGCTCACCGGCCACGTACGCAATGTGCAGGTGTGCAATAGGCGATGGGCCCAGACCCCTGCGTGCTTAGGATTTAGACGGACGTGCTGATCTCTCTACTGTGCCTAGGTAGGGCTGCGACGTGTTGATCTTCCGAGGCCGGTCATGACCCAGAAAAGTGTGTCCGTCCAGAGGGATCGAGCATGTTGGGTAATGTGGTGCACCCCTGCAGGGAAGTTTATCTATTTGAATTGTTGTGTCCCTTGGTAAATGGACGACTCGGAGTTGTACCTCGACCTTATGACAAATAGAACCGGATACTTAATAAAACACACCCAGAAAAGTTCCAGAGACAACCCGGTGATCGCTTTCCCACAGGGCGACGAGGGGAGGATCGCCGGGTAGGATTATGCTATGCGATGATACTTGGTGAACTTACCAGCTACTCTCTTTTACTTGCTTCAAGATGGAGGCTACCAGAAGCGTAGTCTTCGATAGGACTAGCTATCCCCCTCTTATTCTGGCATTCTGCAATTCAGTCCACCATATTACCCCTTTACACACATACCCATGCATATGTAGTGTAGATCCTTGCTTGCGAGTACTTTGGATGAGTACTCACGGTTGCTTTGCTCCCTCTTTCCCCCCTTTCCATTCTTCTCGGATGTCGCAACCAGATGTTGCAGCCCAGGAGCCAGACGCCACTGTCGACGACGACCCCTACTACACCGAGGGTGCCTACTACTATGTGCAGGCCAACGACGACCAGGAGTAGTTTAGGAGGATCCCAGGCAGGAGGCTTGCGCCTCCTTCGATCTGTATCCCAGTTTGTGCTAGCCAACTTATGGCACCTTGTTTAACTTATGTCTGTACACATTTATTGTTGTTTCTGCTTTACTTTTAGAGTTGTGTTGTGATATCTTCCCGTGAGTCCCTAATCTTGATCGTACATGTTTGCCTGCATGATTAGTGTACCATTGAATCAGGGGCATCACATTTGTGTTGGGTTCAATCTTACGGTGCTTGATCCCTGTGACAGAAGCGGAACTAACACGTATGTATCGTTGCTATTAAGGATAACAAGATGGGTCTATTTCTACCTAAATAGATCTTGTCTACATCATGTCATCGTTCTTATTACATTGCTCCGTTTTTCCATGAACTTAATACACTAGATGCATGCTGGATAGCGGTCGATCTGTGGAGTAATAGTAGTAGATGCAGGCAGGAGTCGGTCTACTAATCTTGGATGTGATGCCTATATAATGATAATTGCCTAGATATCGTCATGATTATTTGAAGTTCTATCAATTGCCCAACAGTAATTGTTTTCCCACCGTTTGCTTTTTTTCTCGAGAGAAGCCACTAGTGAAACCTACGGCCCCCGGGTCTCTTTAATATATTTGCCTTCGCGGTCTATTTTTATTTGCTTTTCTTTCCAGATCTATTAAACTAAAAATACACAAATACCTTGCTGCAATTTTTAGTTATTAATTTTATCTCGCATTCCCGCGAGATCTATTTATCCAATCTACTACAATTTCATCTATCTTTTTACCCGTGAGGGATTGACAACCCCTCTCTTACGTCGGATTGCAAGTATTTGTTCTTTGTGTGCAGGAGCTGTTTACATGGTGTTGCGTGGTTCTCCTACTTGTTCGATAACCTTGTTCTCATCACTGAGGGAAATACCTACCATTGTTGTGCTGCATCGTCCCTACCACTTTGGGGAAATACTGACGTAGTTCTAGCAAACATCATGTTCTGACCATCGCCGCCTTACACCTAACAATCCGTTTGCACTCATGTGGACATGACGCACTCCAGATCATTAAGTGTTATAGATGGTTGCTACACTAGGAAGAGCACCTTTTGACTTGATATTTTAGTGAGAGATCACCCAAATAATTGACTACCGCGCAATCAAAGGGTGCAAACAACAAAGGGATAAACATCTCAGGAAATTCATAATAGCATGATATGGTATAGCCCTGGGCACCGGTTGTCCTCCATGATCGTATCCAATATCTAGTTGTGGCGACGTGATGGCCAATAGGCCCGTCTTGGTCTCACTCACTTCGCTCGCCTATCGTATCGGCTAAGCTTAGTCCGTCAAGCGACAGCTTCTGCCTTTGACGGCTTCAATATCGCCCATGACTGGTGGAGATCGATTGACCAATATGCATATCGAGAGTTGATGGTTGACCATTTCGTTACCGAGGCAACTATTTCAAAAACATTGCCATGGCGGCTATCACAGAAAATGTTGTCGTGGCGGCCATTTCAGAAAACATTGCCGTGGAAATAAAATCTGAAATTCCACTGTGGTATGAAATTATAGTTCCTCGTCCCGCGCCTAGTACACCTTCTCCTCGTCGGGGTCCTCCGTGTACGTCTTACCGCCATCACATGTAACCTATCTCTAGATGTTTACATTAAGGTGGCAATCCCATGGCTCCAGCCATCATGCCGTGACACAGGCCACTTAACATTACAACATGTAACCATCTCGTACGTAAACTCATTATCATGACGAAGGCTGTACCACATCATATGCACACCCTGCAAAACCAAGTTAGACATCCTCTAATCGGTTTTAGCAAAATTTTAGTTACGCGGTTAACCAATTTTAATGATTAAGACTAGCTACCTACACAACCACAATAAGGCGATGTTCTTGATGCTAGATTAGGTTTCCGGGTGTGTGTGAAAGAGAGACTTAATTAATAGTCTTGTGCCCCACACTAAACTTCTTCAATATCGAAGATCATCCATCTTCGGCACCGTCTTGTGTACACGACGGTTCACTATTCCCGACTATGATGTAGCCCAATGAACTGTTAGCAGATCGTCGACAACAAGAGCCGATCGATTGTCAGAACCTTGTAGCAAAACTACATCATTCTGCCGATGAACTGAACCGAAGCAACACTCGTGGGAAACATTGCAAGACCATGAACCCGCACATATCAGATGTAATCTAGATCGCAACCTGTATCTACTCATAAACCTGCTCTGATACCACTGTAGGTGTCAAAACCAGCAGATCTCGGGTAGGGGGTCCCGAACTGTGTGTCTAAGGCTAATGGTAACAGGAGGCGGGGGACACAATGTTTACCCAGGTTCGGGCCCTCTCCATGGAGGTAATAACCTACTTCCTGCTTGATTGATCTTGATGATATGAGTATTACAAGAGTTGATCTACCACGAGATCGTAGAGGCTGAACCCTAGAAGCTAGCCTATGATTATGATTGTTGTTCTCGTCCTACGGACTAAACAATCCGGTTTATATAGACATCGAAGGGGGCTATGGTTACACAGAGTCGGTTACAGAGAAGGGAATCTACATATCCGAATTGCCAAGCTTGCCTTCCACGCAAAGGAGAGTCCGACCCGGACACGGGACGGAGTCTTCAATCTTGTATCTTCATAGTCCAACAGTCCGGCACAAGTACATAGTCCGGCTGTCCGAGGACCCCCTAATCCAGACTCCTCAAGAGTCTCTAACCAGGCTTCAATGACGATGAGTCCGGCGCCCAGATTGTCTTCGGCATTGCAAGGCGGGTTCCTTCTCTAAATACTCCATAGAAGATTTTGAAAACAAGGGTCGTGTCCGGCTCTGCAAAACAAATTCCACATACCACCGTAGAGAGCACAATATTCCACAAATCTAATCTGCTGACAACTTTTCATAGCGTGACCTCATGCCACGGCCCGGTCATTATTCGAACCGTTTTTCCCAACCTGCTACTGCACATCTTGCGAGGCGGTTTTATTGGCACGTCTTGTCAAAGTAGAGATCGTGTCCCCTTATCACGGGATTCTCATCAATACGGGTGTGGGTAACCCAACCGCGCCATCAACGCACCGCTTGGGGAATAAGCGAGTTTATGGGGCAAGTGGGGAGGCGCACAGTTTCTACCCCCTTTATAAAGAGAGAAGGATTCCCCTTTTTCACCCACGCCCTCTTCTTCCTCTGCTCATCCATTCTCGCTCGAGCGCCAGCGCCCAAGCTTTCACCTTCTCCGCAAAGTCATTTCAAGCATTTACGGAGCGGGAGGCAAGTGGATGGCCTTCTCCGCCATGGAGGAGGACATTACGAAGCTTCGAGAGGCCGGATACTTGTCCGCAAACATCGCACACCGGCTTCCGGCTGAAGGGTAGATCGTACCTACCCCGAAACCCCAGGAGAGGGTAGTGTTCCTCTCTCACTTCGTCCGTGGACTAGGATTCCCCCTCCACCCATTCGTCCGCGGACTTATGTTCTACTACGGGTTGGACTTCCATGATCTAGCCCCCAATTTTATCCTCAACATCTCGGCTTTTATCATCGTTTGCGAGCCTTCCTCCACATTACGCCCCACTTCGGCCTATGGCTGAAGACCTTCAACGTGAAGCCAAAGGTGGTGGTTGACCAGCAAGCGGAGTGCGGAGGCGCCATGGTGGGCAAGATGCCCAATGTCTCCTGGCCCGAAGGCTCCTTTGCGGAGACCGTGAAGGGGTGGCAATCGGGGTGGTTCTACATCACCGAGCCGCGCGACACCAACTAGGCGGCGACCCCCGAATTTCGATTCGGCATCCCCATGTGTCTCACCTCCTGGAAAGAGAAGGGCCTAGCCTGCGGTTCATCGGTGGAGCTGACCGGACTTCAGACCTACGTCAAAAATATGATAGGCAAGAAAATCAAGCTTGTCAACATGGTCTAGGTCATGCTCATCCGCCGGATCCTTCCGTGTCAAAGACGGGCTTTCAATCTGTGGGAGTTCGACCCGGCCGAACACCAAATGTTGCGAGAGCTCTTCGACACGACACACGAAGACGTCTCGATGGTGCTCTTCAAGGCCACCGAGGTCCTCCCACCCATAACCGAAGATCGTGGACTCAGCACGAAACGCCAAGCCCATTCGGTGAGTTATTATATTTTGCAAGATGTGCCTTTTACCAGCATATTCGTGGGAGAAATCTAAGCCTCCATGCTGATTCAATAGGACTGGGTAGCAATAGCGGGACAGATTGACTGTCCGGCTCCACTACCCGAAGATCCAGCATCGCCTCTCTTAACAAAGATGTTGTTTCCGGCGCCCTATGAGGTGCCGGAGAAGAAGGCCAAGAAGAAGGCTGCAGGGACCAGGAAAGGTCTCTGGCGCAAGGTTGTATCGGACTCATTGTCCGAAGACACCAAGGCGCGCTCCTCTAACAAAGATGAGAAGGAGGAAGAGGAAATCCCTCCCCCAACCGGGGGGAGGGGGAGAAGAGAAAGGACGCCCCATAGAGGGAGGCCGAAGTGTCTAAGAAGGGAAAGACCTTCCTTCCGGATAACTCCACCGTAGCCACCTATAGCGGCGAGGAGTGGTTAACCAGGGACAAGCCCCTAGCTAAGTCATAAGTATCTGGACACTATAATACTTCCGGTACGTTTTGATTTATTGCTTCTTATAATGCCAAACATGCACATGCAGTCCGGCCAAATCCCACATCGACGCATCCTCTTCGGATGGGTCTCTGGGCCTGCCGGCGATGAACAACGATTTACTCCCGACAGCCTCCTCCCCCAGGCCCGCGGACGACACCGAGAATCCCAGTCGCCGGGCACATGGGAGGGAAGACCCCCATGGACTCCGATAATGGGGGCTGCAGCCAGTCTGGCCCCCAGCCGAATACGGCTCCGGAAACCCCAGTGATTTCGGATTCAGGCAAGCAGCCTCTCTCTAAGGAGGGCGAGCCGCCTGTACCGATGACCTCTGTCCATCCGGAGGCATCGGATAACTTGCTGGAAGCGCTTCGTGGTGCTTCCATTGATGAGGAACACCGTACTCTTATGAGTGCGGTGATTGAGAAGGTCTGGTCCACCAAAAGCGGATTGACCGAAGCCTGCGCCAGCGTCCTAACAGGCTTTGAGGTAAGTAACAAAATTTTAAGAAAATACCACAGTATAGATAGTAGCCCCTGATGCTCTGTTTGGTGTTCGGAAAGAAAGGTCGAACAGAGGATCCAATAACATCCGCAGGAGTCTAACAAAAGATGCCTATGTGAATAAGAAGGCGTCGCTGCTGGCCGCTGCCGCTCGTACTGCGGAGGTCTCCGGGCTGAAGCGGGGCCTGGAGCGGACCGAGGGAGAGCTCGGCCTCATGAAGAGGCAGCTCGAGGAAAACAAAGGTACACAATACCCCGTCTGTGCATTTATATTGAAAAAATTGCTGCTGCTAATAGAAGCGTCATGAACTTTAATAGGGGCCATGACCAAAGTGGCGGCCCTTGAGAAGGCGCTGACTGAGGCCGAAGACAAAGCGGCCAAGGAGCGCGTCGAGCACGAGAAGCAAGAGGCCCGGGTCGACGAGGTCCAGCAAGAGCTCTAGGATTTCGTCAAAAAATACGAGTCCTTGGAGCGTGACTCTAAGACGCAAGAGTCCGAGCTTCCGAAGGCCCTCCAGAGCGTGCGAGACGCCAAAGCCGAAGCCCAAAAGGCCCTCCAGAAGATTCAGGCGGCTAAGAAGATTGCGGCGGGTAAGGCATTCATTATGCAAAGCAAGCATGTGAAGGAGACTTTCCTTTTACTTACCCGAATTTGAAGCTCTCCAGGAGCATTTGCAGATCTGCCGCGCAGCATATCTGATGCCGCGGAGTTCTACCGAGCTGAAGAAGGGAGCTCGACGGAGAAGTTGTTCTGGTCTCAGTACATTGGGACCGAACATCCGATGCCCTTGAGCGACCAGCTGAAGCAACTGGTCGAACTGCACAAGGCGGCCGAACTAGCCATGAAGGACCTCATAGTCCGGTTGTGGCCTACCGAGCCCCTGCCCAGCAGCTACTTCGGCTTAGTAAAGTGGCTTGTGAGTGCCTGTCCGCGGTGTGAAGTTATAAAGCAGTCGGTTTGCATTGAAGGTGCGTGCATGGCCTTCGCCCGTGCAAAAGTGCACTGGGCGAAGATGCATGCTGAGAAGCTGATGACCGAAGGGCCGCCGAAGGGCAAGGAGCATCGCCACCCTGAAAAGTATTATGATAGTGTCCTGAAGGGATCCCGTCTTGTGGTGGAGCGATGTGCGAAGCATGTAACCTTTGAGTGAATACACTCATTTTATCCTGTAATATGAAACAAGATCTTTTGCATGATATAACGCTTGCTGATCTAAAATTTTACCTTCTGTGCGGCCGTTTATAAAATCTGAGAGTTGGCCAGTCGTCGGCTTCTGCCCCCATGTAACTAGTACCGGGGTGTTTGGGATAAATCTAAACACTCTTTATCCAATTTTTTGGTTCTTTAAGGAGGTGTTTAGCGCAACGAACAAGGCAATCGGACTATACAGCTTTATCACTCTCACTTAGCCATAGAAGTTCTATAATTTTAAATTTTGGCGTAACCCCTGGTATTCGGAAGGCCGAACTTGGAGCGCTATACACACCTAAATCGGACAAGGTCGATTCCTCGCCCAAAGCGAAAAAAATCTTTAAGGTTTGAGACCTCTCGAACAGCGACTAGCTCTAGCCGCATCATGACAGTCAGTTTTCGGCTTTCTCTACTGAGGTGCTCGTCCGGAAGAACTGGGACACAATCGTAGTATTTCTCCCTGTGCCACCTTAGCCGATATAGCGGAACATAAGGTAGCAAAACATGGGAGCCGGGCAAACCCAACTATTGACCCAAGACATGATTCGGAGCTGATGCATATAATGCTATAAGTTCGGGGTGCCGCACTATCGAAAGTGTTCGGACTTTTCTTGCCATGTTATGGGGTACACTGAAGCCCCTGGCGAGCTGAACGTACCAAAATGTACGGGTGCAATTTGTAATAAATAAACAGTCAGGGAAAAGATAAAGAAATGCAATAATAAGCTGACGATGTACATTTTTTCCCATTGTTATTTGAATAATACGTCAAGGCGTATGTATACAAGTAGTGCTATAAGCAAAATAGGACTATTTGACACGTCCTGACCAAGAGCGAGCTGCGTGTGGGTATGTAAAACAGGTATAGCGATTGTTATCAGAGACCACCAGGGGATTCCCTCATACACCAAAGCTCCTTGGTGTTTCCGTCCCGTGATGGGTCCGATAATCAGGCTATTGGAAGAGCCTCCAGAAAATAGGGACCTGAAAGAAAGAAAGAGGTGAAAGTATATGGATCCTAGGGCGGCTGAGCCGCATTCCGGACCATATTCTAGCTGTGCCTCCGTCTATGCCCATGGTATTTTAAGTGCGTAATTATGTACGCGCGGCACAAATTTCACCGCTTTACTGAGAATAGGATAGAGGCCGAATTGCTAGGCAAGCTCTGGACGTGCCGGACGATCCTGTTGCAGAGTACTGTGGACTCGCTTGGCGGTGTCCGGGGATTTTATCGCCGAATTGGAGGTCTGCCTAAGAAGGCTGCTCTGTACTTCTGCTGTGAGGGCCGCAGTGTGCTCCTCCCTACGGAGGGAGCGCTCTGTGTTTACATTGACTGCTATAACCCCGCGAGGTCCTGGCATCTTGAGCTTGAGGTATGCATAATGCGGTACCGCATTGAATCTGGCAAATGCGGTTCGTCCGAGTAGTGCATGATAGCCACTGCGGAAGGGGACGATATCGAAGATTAACTCCTTGCTTCGGAAGTTGTCCGGAGATCCAAAGACTACTTCGAGTGTGATTGAGCCCGTGCAACAGGCCTCTACACCTAGTATGACACCTTTAAAGGTGGTTTTGGTGGGTTTGATCCTTGAGGGATCGATGCCCATTTTACGCGCTGTATCCTGATAGAGCAGGTTCAGGCTGCTGCTACCGTCCATGACGACTCGTGTGAGGTGGAATTCGTCAATGATGGGGTCGAGGACCAACGCGGTCAAACCGCCATGACGGATACTGGTAGGATGGTCCCTACGATCGAAAGTGATCAGACAAGAAGACCATGGGTTAAACTTTGGGGCGACTGGCTCCATCACATAGACGTCCCTTAGTGTGCGCTTCCGCTCCCGCTTGGGAATATGGGTGGCGTATATCATATTTACCGTTTTTACTTGGGGAGGAAATTTCTTCTGTTCTGCTGTGTTCGGTAGCCGGGGCTCCTTGTCATCATCACTATGCGACCCCTTTTCCTTGCTTTCGGCATTCAACTTGCCGGCCTGTTTGAACACCCAACATTCTCTGTTGGTGTGGTTGGCTGGTTTATCTGGGGTGCCGTGAATTTGACACGAGTGATCTAGTATGCGGTCCAGACTAGACGGGCCCGGGTTGTTTGTTTTGAATGCCTTTTTCCACTGACCGGACTTAGAGCCACTGAATCTGGCATTGACGGCCGTGTCTTCGGCGTTATCGCCATTGTTGCCACGCTTGTGTCTATTGCATCGGGGCTTGCCGTTGTTATCTCTGGCATCTGAGGTGCCAGGATTTCTTGATGTGCTGTTGCTGTGAGCCAGCCAGCTATCCTTGCCCGCACAAAAGCGGGTCATGAGTGTCATGAGGGATGCCATGGACTTCGACTTCTCTTGGACGAGGTGTCGGGCGAGCCACTCGTCACGGATGTTATGCTTAAAGGCCTCTAGGGCTTCGGCATCCGGACAGCCGACAATTTGGTTCTTTTTAGTTAGGAACCGAGTCCAGAATTTCCTGGCTAACTCTCCGGGCTGTTGGGTTATGTAACTTAAATCATCAGCATCCGGTGGTCGCACATAAGTGCCCTGGAAGTTATCCAGGAATGCGTCTTCTAGGTTCTCCCAACTTCCAATGGAGTTTGCCGGCAAACTATTCAGCCAATGCCGAGCCGGTCCCTTGAGTTTTAGTGGGAGATACTTGATGGCATGTAGATCATCGCCGCGAGCCATGTGAATGTGGAGAAGGAAATCTTCTATCCATACCGCGGGGTCTATAGTCCCATCGTAGGGCTCGATATTCACGGGCTTAAACCCTTCTGGGAATTCATGCTCCATTACTTCGTCAGTGAAGCATAGGGGGTGTGCGGCGCCTCTGTGCCGGGCTATATCACGACGCAGTTCAAATGAGTCTGGTCTGTTGTATTCGGCCCGGCCGGATTTGTATTTAGTATATCTGGCGTGGCGGACGTCATCATGCCTTGGGGCGCGCCCCTGTGATCCGTAAATCGATCTTGACTGTCCTGCTTTCTTTTCCAATTCGTCTCGCAGGTCATGCGTGTAGCCCCGGGCCTTTTTTTGTTTGGCGACGGGTTGCGGGCTGGTGTTTGGGATGATACGCCACTTTGTCTCGGCCACGAGGTGGCCGGTCAGCCGCATCCTGCGTTGGTAGTGTAGGCTCTAGTGCCTCCTCCTCGAATTGAGGTAACAACCTGCGCTTTGGGTAGCTTTTGGTTGGGCGCTCAAGTCCGTATTCCTCGGCTGCCAGGACCTTAGTCCATCTATCAGTTAGCAGATCTTGATCAGCTTGAAGTTGCTGTTGCTTTTACTTCAGGCTTTTTGAAGTGGCTATAAGCCGGCGCTTGAAGTGCTCCTGCTCGACGGGATCCTCAGGCATGATGAATTCTTCGTCGCCAAGGCTCACCTCGTCTTCGGAGAGGGGCATGTAATTGTCATCCTCTGAGTCTCCATCCATTTCCTGTATATCAGGGCTAGCTTGCCCATCCTCCCGTGTGGCTTGCTCAAAGCTTGGTTGGGCGGGATTGTTTTTGTCTTCGGCATCATCCGGACTGCTATTGTCTCTTGTGCCGGTATCGCTATTTTTGCTATGGCGGCGCTTAGAACGGCGCCGCTGACGCCGGCGTTTAGATTGCTCCTCAAGGGGATTATCCTAAATTGCCTTATCGCCATTGCTTTCTTTGGGTGTGTCCACCATATATATATCATATGATGAGGTGGCTGTCCAGCGCCCTTTGGGCGGTGGTTCCTGTTCTTCTCTGGCATCGTCGTCCATACTGTCGATGTCTTTGGAGTCGAAATCAAGCATGTCGGTTAAGTCCTCGATAGTGGCTATTAAGTGGGTGGTGGGTGGGGAAAGAATTTCTTCGTTGTCCGCTTCCCACTCAAGCCAGACATAGTTCGGCCAAGAGTCTCCTGACAGGGAGAGAGATTTCAACGAATTTAGCACGTCGCCCAAGGGCGAGTGCTGAAAGATATCCACGGAGGTAAACTCCATGATCGGTGCCCAATCAGGTTCAATAGGCACGGATGCGCGCGGTCCCGAGCCTATGGCCGGAGACGAGTCCGAGGCTCCGATGACACAGACCTCATTGGAGGCGAAGTCTGTGTTCGGCTCTATCGCCGATGAGTGTGCGGCCTCCGTGGCGGGGTCTATCCACCCGTCCTAGGACGGCACGGTCTGCTCCGTCCAGTGGCAGATTGTAAGTCACGCTCATCGTGACTGTTCAGTGCACCTGTCATGGGCTCGAATCCGTCGAAGATCAAGTCTCCGCAGATGTCGGTGGTGTTGTTCAGGCTTCCAAACCTGACCTGATGGCCAGGGGCGTAGCTATCGATCTGCTCCAGGTGGCCAAGTGAGTTGGCCCGTAGTGCGAAGCCGCCGAATACGAAGATCTGTCCGGGGAGGAAAACCTCACCCTGGATCGCATCGTTGTGGATGATTGAAGGGGCCATCAAGCCTTATGGTGACAACACAGTGGAACTCTCAATGAAAGCACCAATGTCGGTGTCAAAACCAGCGGATCTCAGGTAGGGGGTCCCGAACTGTGCGTCTAAGGTTAATGGTAACAGGAGGCGGGGGACACAATGTTTACCCAGGTTTGGGCCCTCTCTATGGAGGTAATGTTGGGGAACGTTGCATAAAATAAAAAAATTCCTACGTTCACCAAGATCAATCTATGGAGTCATCTAGCAACGAGAGAGGGGAGTGCATCTACATACCCTTGTAGATCGCGTGCGGAAGCGTTCAAGAGAACGAGGTTGAGGGAGTTGTACTCGTCGTGATCCAAATCACCGGAGATCCTAGCACCGAACGGATGGCACCTCCGCGTTCAACACACGTACGGTTGGGAAGACGTCTCCTCCTTGATCCAGCAAGGGGAAAGGAGAGGTTGATGAAGATCTAGCAGCACGACGGCGTGGTGGTGGATGCAGCAGTGATTGCGGCAGAGCTTTGCCGAGCTTCTGCGAGAGGGAGAGGTGTAGCAGGGGAGAGGGAGGCTCCAAGACTTGGGATGTGGCTGCCCTCCCTCCCCCCTCTTTATATAGGCCCCCTGGGGGGCAGCCCTAGGAGATGAGATCTCCAAGGGGGGGCGGCGGCCAAGGGGGTGGCTTGCCCCCCAAGGCAAGTGGAGGCACCCCCACCCTAGGGTTTCCAACCCTAGGCGCAGGGGGGCCCAAGGGGGGGCGCACCAGCCTACCAGGGGCTGGTCCCGTCCCCACTTCAGCCCACGGGGCCCTCCGGGATAGGTGGCCCCACCAGGTGGACCCCCGGGACCCTTCCGGTGGTCCCGGTACAATACCGATGACCCCCGAAACATTCCCGATGGCCGAACTGCACTTCCTATATATAATTCTTCACCTCCGGACCATTCCGGAACTCCTCATGACATCCGGGATCTCATCCGGGACTCCGAACAACTTTAGGGTTACTACATACTCATATCTCTACAACCCTAGCGTCACTGAACCTTAAGTGTGTAGACCCTACGGGTTCGGGAGACATGTAGACATGACCGAGACGCCTCTCCGGTCAATAACCAACAGCGGGATCTAGATACCCATGTTGGCTCCCACATGCTCCTTGACGATCTCATCGGATGAACCACGATGTCAAGGATTCAATCAATCCCGTATACAATTCCGTTTGTCAATCGGTACGTTACTTGCCCAAGACTCGATCGTCGGTATCCCAATACCTCGTTCAATCTCATTACTGGCAAGTAACTTTACTCGTACCGTAATGCATGATCCCGTGACCAGACACTTGGTCACATTGAGCTCATTGTGATGATGCATTACCGAGTGGGCCCAGAGATACCTCTCCGTCATACGGAGTGACAAAGCACTCCTACAGTATCCGGGAGTTGCACAATCTCATGGTCTAAGGAAATGATACTTGACATTTGGAAAAGCTCTAGCAAAACGAACTACACGATCTTTGTGCTATGCTTATGATTGGGTCTTGTCCATCACATCATTCTCCTAATGATGTGATCCCGTTATCAATGACATCCAATGTCCATAGTCAGGAAACCATGACTATCTGTTGATCAACGAGCTAGCCGACTAGAGTCTCACTAGGGACTTGTTGTGGTCTATGTATTCACACATGTATTACGATTTCCGGATAATACAATTGTAGCATGAACAATAGAGAATTATCATGAACAAAGAAATATAATAATAACCATTTTATTACTGCCTCTAGGGCATATTTCCAACAGTCTCCCACTTGCACTAGAGTCAATAATCTAGTTACATTGTGATGTATCAAACACCCATTGCGTTCTGGTGTTGATCATGTTTTGCTCTAGGGAGAGGTTTAGTCAACAAATCTGCCACATTCAGATCGTATGTACTTTACAAATACCTATGTCTCCATCTTGAACATTTTCACGAATGGAGTTGAAGCGACACTTGATGTGCCTCGTCTTCTTGTGAAACCTGGGCTCCTTGGCAAGTGCAATAGCTCCAGTGTTGTCACAGAAGAGTGTGATCGGCCCCGACGCATTGGGTATGACTCCTAGGTCGGTGATGAACTCCTTCACCCAGAAAGCTTCACGCGCTACCTCTGAGGCTGCCATGTACTCCGCTTCACATGTAGATCCCACCACGACGCCTCGCTTGCAAATCGCACCAGCCATCGCCCCACCATTGAAAATATACACGATCCGGTTTGTGACTTAGAGTCATCCAGATCTGTGTCGAAGCTACCGTCGACGTAACCCTTTACGACGAGCTCTTCGTCACCTCCATATACGAGAAACATATCCTTAGTCCTTTTCAGGTACTTAAGGATGTTCTTGACCGCTGTCCAGTGTTCCATGTCGGGATTACTTTGGTACCTTCCTACCAAACTTACGGCAAGGTTTATATCTGGTTTGGTACAGGTCATGGCATACATGGTAGACCCTATGGCTGAGGCATAGGGGACGACACTCATCTTTTCTCTATCTTCTGCCGTGGTCGGGCATTGAGCTGAGCTCAATTTCACACCTTGCAACACATGCAAGAACCCCTTCTTGGACTGATCCATATTGAACTTCTTCAATATCTTATCAAGGTATGTGCTTTGTGAAAGACCTATGAGGCATCTTGATCTATCTCTATAGATTTTGATGCCTAATATGTACGCAGCTTCTCCAAGGTCATTCATTGAAAAATCCTTATTCAAGTAGGCCTTAATGCTGTCCAAAAGTTCTATATCATTTCCCATCAAAAGTATGTCATCCACATATAATATGAGAAATGCTACAGAGCTCCCACTCAGGCTTCTCCATAAGTCTGCATAAACCCAAACGCTTTGATCATCTCATTAAAGCGAATGTTCCAAATCCGAGATGCTTGCAGCAGCCCATAGATGGAGCGCTGGAGCTTGCATACCTTGTTAGCATTCTTAGGGTCGACAAAACCTTCCGGCTGCATCATATACAGTTCTTCCTTAAGGTGACCGTTAAGGAATGCCGTTTTGACGTCCATTTGCCATATCTCATGATCATAGTATGCGGCAATTGCTAACATGATTCGGACGGACTTTAGCTTTGCTACGGGAGAGAATGTCTCATTGTAGTCAATCCCTTGAACTTGTCGATAACCCTTAGCGACAAGTCGAGCTTTATATATGGTAACATTACCATCTGCGTCCGTCTTCTTCTTAAAGATCCATTTGTTTTCTATCACTCGCCAATCATCGGGCAAGTCTGTCAAAGTCCACACTTTGTTTTCATACATGGATCCTATCTCAGATTGCATGGCTTCAAGCCATTTGTTGGAATCTGGGCCCGCCATCGCTTCTTCATAGTTCGAAGGTTCACCGTTGTCTAACAACATGATTTCCAAGACAGGGTTGCCGTACCACTCTGGTGCGGAACGTGACCTTGTGGACCTTCGAAGTTCAGTAGGAGCTTGATCCGAAGTATCTTGATCATCATCATTAACCTTCTCTCTTGTCGGTGCAGGCATCACAGGAACATCTTCCTGAGTTGTGCTACTTACCGTTTCAAGAGGCAGTACTTCGTCAAGCTCCACTTTCCTCCCACTTAATTCTTTCGAGAGAAACTCTTTCTCCAGAAAGGACCCGTTCTTGGCAACAAAAATCTTGCCCTCGGATCTTAAGTTGAAGGTATACCCAATGGTTTCCTTAGGGTATCCTATGAAGACGCATTTTTCCGACTTGGGTTTGAGCTTCTCAGGTTGAAGTTTCTTGACATAAGCATCGCATCCCCAAACTTTTAGAAATGACAGCTTAGGTTTCTTCCCAAACCATAATTCATATGGTGTCGTCTCAACGGATTTAGACGGTGCCCTATTTAAAGTGAATGTAGCTGTCTCTAGTGCGTATCCCCAAAATGATAGCGGTAAATCGGTAAGTGACATCATAGATCGCACCATATCCAATAGAGTGCGATTACGATGTTCGGACACACCATTTCGCTGAGGTGTTCCAGGCGGCGTGAGTTGTGAAACGATTCCACATTTCCTTAAGTGCGTACCAAATTCGTGACTTAAATATTCACCCCCATGATCTGATCGTAAGAACTTTATCTTTCGGTCACGTTGATTCTCTACCTCATTCTGAAATTCCTTGAACTTTTCAATGGTCTCAGACTTGTGTTTCATTAAGTAGACATACCCATATCTACTCAAGTCATCAGTGAGAGTGAGAACATAACGATATCCTCCGCGAGCCTCAACGCTCTTGGACCGCACACATCAGTATGTATGATTTCCAATAAGTTGGTTGCTCGCTCCATCGTTCCGGAGAATGGAGTCTTGGTCATTTTGCCCATGAGGCATGGTTCGCATGTGTCAAACGATTCATAATCTAGAGACTCTAGAAGTCCATCAGCATGGAGCTTCCTCATGCGCTTGACACCAATGTGAGCAAGGCGGCAGTGACACAAGTATGTGGGACTATCATTATCAACTTTACATCTTTTGGTATTCACACTATGAATATGTGTAACATTGCACTCGAGATTCATTAAAAATAAACCATTCACCAGCGGGGCATGACCATAAAACATATCACTCATATAAATAGAACAACCATTATTCTCGGATTAAAATGAGTAGCCGTCTCGAATTAAACGACATCCTTATACAATGTTCATGCTCAAAGATGGTACTAAATAACAATTATTGAGGTTTAAAACTAATCCCGTAGGTAAATGTAGAGGTAGCGTGCCGACGGCGATCACATCGACCTTGGAACCATTCCCGATGCGCATCGTCACCTTGTCCTTCGCCAGTCTCCGCTTATTCCGCAGCTCCTGCTTTGAGTTACAAATATGAGCAACCGCACCGGTATCAAATACCCAGGAGCTACTACGAGCACTGGTAAGGTACACATCAATTACATGTATATCACATATACCTTTGGTTTTGCCGGCCTTCTTGTCCGCTAAGTACTTGGGGCAGTTCCGCTTCCAGTGACCACTTCCTTTGCAATAAAAGCACTCAGTCTCAGGCTTGGGTCCATTGTTTGACTTCTTCCCGACAACTGGCTTACCGGGCGCAGCAACTCCCTTGTCGTCCTTCTTGAAGCTCTTCTTACCCTTGCCCTTCTTGAACTTAGTGGTTTTATTCACCATCAACACTTGATGTTCCTTTTTGATCTCTACCTCTGCTGATTTTAGCATTGAATATACCTCAGGAATGGTCTTTTCCATCCCCTGCATATTGAAGTTCATCACAAAGCTCTTGTAGCTTGGTGGGAGCGACTGGACGATTCTGTCAATGACCGCGTCATCCGGGAGATTAACTCCCAGCTGAGTCAAGCAGTTGTGCAACCCAGACATCTTGAGTATGTGCTCACAAACAGAACTATTTTCCTCCATCTTACAGTTGACGAACTTGTTGGAGACTTCATATCTCTCGACCCGGGCATGAGCTTGGAAAACCAATTTCAGCTCTTCGAACATCTCGTATGCTCCGTGTTGCTCAAAACGCTTTTGGAGCCCCGGTTCTAAGTTGTAAAGCATGCCGCACTGAACGAGGGAGTAATCATCAGTACAAGACTGCCAAGCGTTCATAACGTCTTGGTTCTCTGGGATTGGTGCTTCACCTAGCGACGCTTCTAGGACATAATCTTTCTTGGCAGCTATGAGGATGATCCTCAAGTTCTGGACCAAGTCTGTATAGTTGTTGCCATCATCTTTCAGCTTGGTTTTCTCTAGGAACGCGTTGAAGTTGAGGTGGACATGAGCGTTGGCCATTTGATCTACAAGACATTTTGCAAAGGTTTTAGACTAAGTTCATGATAATTAAGTTCATCTAATCAAATTATTCAATGAACTCCCACTTAGACAGACATCCCTCTAGTCGTCTAAGTGAAACATGATCCGAGCCAACTAGGCCGTGTCCGATCATCATGTGAGACGGACTAGTTAACATCGGTGAACATCTTCATGTTGACCGTATCTTCTATACGACTCATGCTCGACCTTTCGGTCTTCCGTGTTCTGAGGCCATGTCTGTACATGCTAGGCTCGTCAAGTCAACCTAAGTGTATTGCGTGTGTAAATCTGGCTTACACTCGTTGTATTCGAACGTTAGGATCTATCACACCCGATCATCATGTGGTGCTTCAAAACAATGAACCTTCGCAACGATGCATAGTTAGGGGGAACACTTTTCTTGAAATTATTTTGAGGGATCATCTTATTTAAGCTACCGTCGTTCTAAGCAAATAAGATGTAAAACATGATAAACATCACATGCAATCAAATAGTGACATGATATGGCCAATATCATATTGCTCCTTTGATCTCCATCTTGGGCGCCATGATCATCTTCGTCACACCGCATGACACCATGATCTCCATCATCGTGTCTTCATGAAGTTGTCACGCAACGCGACTACTTCTACTTCTATGGCTAACGATTTAGCAATAAAGTAAAGTAATTTACATGGCGTTCTTCAATGACACGCAGGTCATACAAAAAAATAAAGACAACTCCTATGGCTCCTGCCGGTTGTCATACTCATCGACATGCAAGTCGTGATTCCTATTACAAGAACATGATAATCTCATACATCACATATATCATTCATCACATCCTTTGGCCATATCACATCACAAAACACTTGCTGCGAAAACAAGTTAGACGTCCTCTAATTGTTGTTGCAAGTTTTTACGTGGCTTCTATAGGTGTTCTAGCAAGAACGTTTCTTACCTACGTAAAACCAAAATGTGATATGCCAATTTCTATTTACCCTTCATAAGGACCCTTTCATCGAATCCGCTCCAACTAAAGTGGGAGAGACAGACACCCGCTAGCCACCTTATGCAACTAGTGCATGTCAGTCGGTGGAACCTGTCTCACGTAAGCGTACGTGTAAGGTCGGTCCAGGCCGCTTCATCCCACGATGCCGCTGAAGCAAGATAAGACTAGTAGTGGCAAGAAAATTAACAACATCTACACCCACAACTGCTTTGTGTTCTACTCGTGCATAGTAACTACGCATAGACCTAGCTCATGATGCCACTGTTGGGGAACGTTGCATAAAATAAAAAAATTCCTACGTTTTCACCAAGATAAATCTATGGAGTCATCTAGCAACGAGAGAGGGGAGTGCATCTACATACCCTTGTAGATCGTGTCCGGAAGCGTTCAAGAGAACGAGGTTGAGGGAGTCATACTCGTCGTGATCCAAATCACCGGAGATCCTAGCGCCGAACAAGCGGCACCTCCGCGTTCAACACACGTACGGTTGGGAAGACGTCTCCTCCTTCTTGATCCAGCAAGGGGAAAGGAGAGGTTGATGAAGATCCAACAGCACGACGGCGTGGTGGCGGATGCAGCAGTGATCGCGGCAGAGCTTCCCCGAGCTTCTGCGAGAGGGAGAGGTGTAGCAGGGGAGAGGGAGGTACCAAGACTTGGGGTGCGGCTGACCTCCCTCCCCCCTCTTTATATAGGCCCCCTGGGGGTGCCGGCCCTAGGAGATGAAATCTCCAACGGGAGGCGGCGGCCAAGGGGGTGGCTTGCCCCCAAGGCAAGTGGAGGCGCCCCCACCCTAGAGTTTCCAACCCTAGGCGCAGGGGGGGCCCAAGGGGCAGCGCACCAGCCTACCAGGGGCTGGTTCCCCTCCCCACTTCAGCCCACGGGGCCCTCCGGGATAGGTGTCCCCACCCGGTGGACCCCCGGGACCCTTCCGGTGGTCCCGGTACAATACCGGTGACCCCCAAAACTTTCCCGATGGCTGAAACTGCACTTCCTATATATAATTCTTCACCTCCGGACCATTCCGGAACTCCTCGTGACGTTCGGGATCTCATCCAGGACTCCGAACAACTTTCGGGTTACTGCATACTCATATCTCTACAACCCTAGCGTCACCGAACCTTAAGTGTGTAGACCCTACGGGTTCGGGAGACATGCAGACATGATCGAGACGCCTCTCCGGTCAATAACCAACAACGGGATCTGGATACCCATGTTGGCTCCCACATGCTCCTCGACGATCTCATCGGATGAACCACGGTGTCGAGGATTCAATCAATCCCGTATACAATTCCCTTTGTCAATCGGTACGTTACTTGCCCGAGACTCGATCGTCGGTATCCCAATACCTCGTTCAATCTCGTTACCGCAAGTCACTTTACTCGTACCGTAATGCATGATCGCGTGACCAGGCACTTAGTCACATTGAGCTCATTATGATGATGCATTACCGAGTGGGCCCAGAGATACCTCTCTGTCATACGGAGGGACAAATCCCAGTCTCGATTCGTGCCAACCCAACAGCACTTTCGGAGATACCCGTAGTGCACCTTTATAGTCACCCAGTTATGTTGTGACGTTTGGCACACCCAAAGCACTCCTACGGTATCCGGGAGTTGCACAATCTCATGGTCTAAGGAAATGATACTTGACATTTGGAAAAGCTCTAGCGAAACGAACTACACGATCTTTGTGCTATGCTTATGATTGGGTCTTGTCCATCACATCATTCTCCTAATGATGTGATCCCATTATCAATGACATCCAATGTCCATAGTCAGGAAACCATGACTATCTATTGATCAATGAGCTAGCCAACTAGAGGCTCACTAGGGACTTGTTGTGGTCTATCTATTCACACATGTATTACGATTTCCGGATAACACAATTGTAGCATGAACAATAGACAATTATCATGAACAAAGAAATATAGTAATAACCATTTTATTATTGCCTCTAGGGCATATTTCCAACAGGTAATACCCTACTTCCTGCTTGATTAATCTTGATGATATGAGTATTACAAGAGTTGTTCTACCATGAGATCGTAGAGGCTGAACCCTAGAAGCTAGCCTATGATTATGATTGTTGTTCTCGTCCTATAGACTAAACCCTCCGGTTTATATAGATACCGGAGGGGGCTAGGGTTACACAGAGTCGGTTACAGAGAAGGGAATCTACATATCCGAATTGCTACGCTTGCCTTCCACGCAAAGGAGAGTCCCACCTGGACACGGGACGAAGTCTTCAATTTTGTATCTTCATAGTCTAATAGTCCGACACAAGTACATAGTCCGGCTATCCGAGGACCCCCTAATCCAGGACTCCCTCAACCACTGTTGGTAAACGTAGTAGAAAACAAATTTTCTTTTGCACCTATGATCATCAAGATCAATATGAAGATGCGTAAGGGTTGGGATCAACGATCATTACCAACTCCGGAGTGCAGTGGAAGAAGAAGAGTCGGTGTAGATCGTGCTCGAAATCCCTCGAACGATGATGACGATCCCGCGAACCGCCCTCGAACCATCCCTCAAACTGAAGACTGAAAGCACAGTATCTCTACTTGGTTGCAAGCGTACGGTCTTCATGATCTGGTAGCGCTTCACCGTCCAGAGCTAATCATCACCGGAGAATTAGAGGGAGGAGATTAGAACCACAATGGGCTTCTAATTATGAGGATTAGAGGCGGCTACGGCTAGCTCTAATTTGTCTACGACCAACTAGAACTAGAACTAGATCAACTAGAAGAGGCATGATAACCCGCAAGTATACGGGATAGTTGTAGCCTCTTTCGATAAGTAAGAGTGTCGAACCCAACGAGGAGCTAAAGGTAGAACAAATACTCTCTCAAGTCCTATCGGCCACTGATACGACTCTACGCACGCTTGACGTTCGCTTTACCTAGAACACGTATGAAACTAGAAGTACTTTGTAGGTATTGTTGGATAAGTTTGCAAGATAATAGAGAGCACGTAAACATAAACTAGGGGCTGTTTAGATAAAGATGCAATAAAGTAAATATAGCGAGTGTGCAAAAGTGGTGGTAGGAGTTGTGAAATTGTCCCTAAGCAATTGACTATGTTACTAGACCGGTAATCACTATTGCAATTCTATTTGAGGGAGAGGCATAAGCTAACATACTTTCTCTACTTAGATCATATGCACTTATGATTGGAACTCTAGCAAGCATCCGCAACTACTAAAGATTCATTAAGGTAAAACCCAACCATAGCATTAAAGTATCAAGTCCCCTTTATCCCATACGCAAACAATCTACTTACTCGGGTCTGTGCTTCTGTCACTCAGGCCACCCACCATAAGCAAATCATAAACATATTGTAAACCCTACAGGGGGTATCCCTCACGCTTGCGCGACATGGAGGGCACAATAGGACAGCACCAATAATAAAACATGCAACTCAAACCAATCATAGCAACTCATCAATCACCGATAGGACAATGAAAATCTACTCAGACATCATAGGATGGCAACACATCATTGGAAAATAATATGAAGCATAAAGCACCATGTTCAAGTGAGGGTACAACGGGTTGAGGGGGAGTGGACCGCTGAATATAGAAGGGGAAAGGTGATGGAGACGTTGGTGAAGATGATGGAGGTGTTGGTGAAGATCGCGGTGATGATGATGGCCCCCGGCGGCGTTCCGGCGCCACCGGAAGCAAGGGGGAGAGAGCCCCCCTTCTTCTTCTTCTTCTTCTTCCTTGACCTCCTCCCTAGATGGGAGAAGGGTTTCCCTCTGGTCCTTGGCTCCCATGGTGTGGGAGGGGTGAAAGCCCCTCCGAGATTGGATCTATCTCTCTGTTTCTGCGTTCTCAGATGCTGCCCCTTCACCGTTTCTTTTATATCCGGAGATCCGTAACTCCGATTGGGGTGAATCTTTCACCCAGATCTTTCTCATAAAATTATCTTTCTTGCGGCAAAAGAAGAGCGTCAACCACCTTACAGGGGGCCCAGGAGAGTCCAGGGCGCGCCTGCCTCCCTGGGGCGCGCCCCCCTATCTCCTGGCCCCTCGGGCACCGTCTCGCGTTGATTTTACTTCCCAAAAATCACAAATATTCCAAAATAATTCTCCTTCCATTTTTATCCCGTTTGGACTCCGTTTGATATTGGGCTTCTACAAAAAAAGCATGCAACAGACAGGAACTGGCACTTGGCACTGGATCAATATGTTAGTCCCAAAATAGTAGTATAAAAAGTTGCCAAAAGTATATAAAAGTTGAATAATATTGGCATGGAACAATCAAAAATTATAGATACGACGGAGACGTATCAGCATCCCCAAGCTTAATTCCTGCTCGTCCTCGAGTAGGTAAATGATAAAAAGGATAATTTTTGATGTGGAATGCTACCTAGCATAATCTTGATCATATGTCTAATCATGGCATGAATATTAAGACACGAGTGATTCAAAGCAATAGTCTATCATTTGACATAAAAACAATAATACTTCGAGCGTACCAATAAAGCAATCATGTCTTTTCAAAACAACAAGGCCAAAGCAAGCTTATCCCTACAAAATCATATAGTTTGGCCATGCTTCATTTTCGTCACACAAAATGCCCCCATCATACACAACCCCGATGACAAGCCGAGCAATTGGTTCATACTTTTTAACGCGCTTCAGCTTTTTCAACCCTCACGCAATACATGAGCGCAAGCCATGGATATAGCACTATAGGTGGAATAGAATATAATGATGGAGGTTATGTGGAGAAGACAAAAAAAGGAGAAAGTCTCTCATTGACGCGGCTAATCAACGGGCTATGGAGATGCCCATCAATTGATGTCAATGCGAGGAGTAGGGATTTCCATGCAACGGATGCACTAAGAGCTATAAGTGTATGAAAGCTCAACAAAAGAAACTAAGTGGGTGTGCATCCAACTTGCTTGCTCATGAAGACCTAGGGCATTTGAGGAAGCCCATCGTTCAAATATACAAGCCAAGTTCTATAACGAAAATTCCCACTAGTATATGAAAGTGACAACATAGGAGACAATCTATATGAATAACATGGTGCTACTCTGAAGCACAAGTGTGGAAAAGGATAGTAACATTGCCCCTTTTTATTTATTTTCTTTTTTTTCTTTTGTTCTTTTGTTCTTTTTCTTTTTCTTCTTTGGCCTTTCCCTTTTTTGGCCTTTCTTTTTTGTTCTTTTTGGGCAATGCTCTAATAATGATGATCATCACACTTTTATTGATTACAACATATGAATTACAACTCGAAACTAGAACAAGATATGACTCTATATGAATGCCTCCGGCGGTGTACCGGGATGGTGCAATGAATCAAGAGTGACATGTATGAAAAATTTATGCATGGTGGCTTTGCCACAAATACGATGTCAACTACATGATCATGCAATGGCAATATGAAAAAAGTAATGTATGTCATGATGATGAACGGAACGGTGGAAAGTTGCATGGCAATATATCTCGGAATGGCTATGGAAATGCCATAATAGGTAGGTATGGTGGCTGTTTTGAGGAAGATATAAGGAGGCTTATGTGTGATAGAGCATATCATATCACAGGGTTTGGATGCACCGGCGAAGTTTGCACCAACTCTCAAGGTGAGAAAGGGCAATGCACGGTACCGAAGAGGCTAGCAATGATGGAAAGGTAAAAGTACGTATAATCCATGGACTCACATTAGTCATAAAGAACTCATATACTTATTGCAAAAGTTTATTAGCCCTCGTAGCAAAGTACTACTACGCATGCCCCTAGGGGATAGATTGGTAGGAAAAGACCATCGCTCGTCCCCGACCGCCACTCATAAGGAGGACAATCAAAGAAACACCCCATGCTTCAAATTTGTCACACAACGGTTACCATACGTGCATGCTACGGGACTTGCAAAGCTCAACACAAGTGTCTCTACAATCCACAACCACCTACTAGCATGACTCTAATATCACCATCTTTATATCACAAAACTATTGCAAGGAATCAAACATATCATATTCAGCGATCTACAAGTTTATGTAGGATTTTATGACTAACCATGTGAATGATCAATTCGTGTCATCTCTCTAAATTGATATAAGTGAAGCAAGAGAGTTTAATTCTTTCTACAAAAGATATGCCCACGCTCTAACAAATATAAGTGAAGCAAAAGAGCATTCTACAAGTGGGGGTTTTCTATGTGAAGAGAAACAGGCAATCCAAACTTCAAATGATATAAGTGAAGCACATGAAGCATTGTATAAAGCCATACTCAAAAGATTTAAGTGAAGTGCAATGAGAATTCTATAAATCAACCAAGGACTATCTCATACCAGCATGGTGCATAAAATAAAAATGAAAACTAAATGCAAAAGACGCTCCAAGACTTGCACATATCGCACGAACGAAACGAATACAAAAACATACCGATACTTGTTGAAGAAAGAGGGGATGCCTTCTGGGGCATCCCCAAGATCAGGCGCTTGAGTCTCCTTGAATATTTACCTAGGGTGCCTCGGGCATCCCCAAGCTTGAGCTCTTGCCTCTCTTCCTTTTCCTCATATCGAGACCTCCTCGTTTAGACACTTCATCCACACAAAACTTCAACAGAAAACTCGGTAAGATCCGTTAGTATAATAAAGCAAATCACCACTCTAAGTACTGTTGTAAACCAATTCAATTTTTTTGCATTGTGTCTAATGTAACATAACTTTTTCATGGCTTAATCCACTGATATAAATTGATAGATTCATCAAAACAAGCAAACTATGCTCAAAAACAGAATCTGTCAAAAACAGAACAGTCTGTAGCAATCTGAACATTCACCATACTTATGTTACCCCAAAATTCTACCAAAATTAGGAAAAATAAACAAGTTGTACAAAAAGACAGTGCAAAAGGAATCAGAACTATTTGACATTTCAGTTAAAAATGTAAAATCGCGCACTACAGCCAAAGTTTCTGTCATGCACCGTACAAACCAACAAGCATTGTAAACATCATAAAGGCAAACCTTGGCACATTATTTTTATAATACAATGGAATTATACAAGGGGACAATTATTTTTGATGAAAATTTTCTGTAATCAAGGTTCACAAAGTTTCTGTGAGCATGAACAAAGTTCAAGGAGCTCTCCCACTTCAACAATGCTTATCTCTCTCACTTTCACTTCCCTTTTTGAAAAGTTTTTAGGTTTCCTTCTTTATTTTTTTGTTTTTAAACTATATGAAAGCACTCAACAGAAATAATTGACTCTCTAAAACTTCCAGGTTGTCTCCCTGGCAGCGCTTTCTTTAAAGCCATTTAGCTAGGCATATAGTGCTCAAGCAATGGATCCACCCGGATCCCAAGGTATATCAAAGCCAATTTTAATTAATAATGATTTGTAATTTAGTAGTGATCACAAAGTAACATATATCAAGCAACAACAAAGTTTAAATCTCTTCCTATGCATCGGCATGTCATAAAAGAACAATTCATGCACACCAAGTAAAGGCCAATGCATAGTATAAGCAGATTCTTGCAATTCTATCATGTTGGAAACATAAAGAGGCGGAGATGTAGTTCCTCTCTCATAATAATTGCAAGTAGGAGCAGCAAGCACATGCATATTACATTCATAAAAATCATCATATGCACTGGTAAAAGGCAACCCATCAATATAATCCTTACTAAGCGCAAATTTCCCCGATATAGTGTAGTCGGGAGAATTCAAAAAGATAATAGGACTATCATGCGTGGATGCAATAGCAACAATTTCATGTTTAACATAAGGAACTATAGCAAGTTCATCTCCATAAGCATAATTAATATTGGCATCTTTTCCTCAAGCATAGCAAGCATCATCAAAAAGGGATATTTCAAGAGAATCAACGGGATCATAGCAATCATCCTTCGGTAAGCATGAAGGGGAATTAAATAATGTATGAGTTGAAGAGTTACTCTCATCAGAAGGTGGGCACGGGTGATCAATCCGCTCTTCCTCCTTTTGTTCTTTGCTCTCCTCATCATCTTTTTCATCCAATGAGCTCACAGTTTCATCAATTTCTTCTTCCATAGCTTCCTGCAAAATATTAATCTCTTCTTGGACAGCAGAGACTTTCTCAATAAATGCATTAATATAGTAATTGTATTCATAATTTTCATAGCAATATCTAAGTATAGCAAGATTTTCTGGTCTATAAACTGAATCATCAAAATCATCAAATGCTTTAAACATAGATTCAACCTCATAAGCACCCATAAAAGCAACAAATTCTTCTATTTGTTCCACATCACAGTAATCAAAGATACCATTAGCATAAGAAGCTAAGGTTTCATTATCATTGAATTTGCATGAAAAGGGAAGGTGTGGAACCTTCATCCTAGAGCAACAAGTATAATCATGTATCACGCATAGTTGACGAGCATACCAACGCAACATAGAAATTTGATCCGATAATAGTTTCCCTTTTTGTGTCAAGCGATAATCCCTAAAGTATTCACGTTGATCCAACGTGTCTCCCATAGCATAACGGAATGGGGTTTTCTCAGGATTATTAAAGTAGTACATAATTTCTTTCACATAACGAGCATCGAGGGTTTTAGGAGGTTCCCCATCTCCATGAGTAGCATCTACACCTAATTTTTTTGGTATTTCGTGTACCATATCCATAACTAAAGATAGAGAACAACTTAGAACAGCAAATAAAAATTACTTAGTGATAAAGCAAACAAGCACACACGAGAATATTCACCCCACGCTAGACTCCCCGGCAACGGCGCCAGAAAAAGGTCTTGATAACCCGCAAGTATACGGGATAGTTGTAGCCTCTTTCGATAAGTAAGAGTGTCAAACCCAACAAGGAGCTAAAGGTAGAACAAATGCTCTCTCAAGTCCTATCGGCCACTGATACGACTCTACGCATGCTTGACATTCGCTTTACCTAGAACAAGTATGAAACTAGAAGTACTTTGTAGGTATTGTTGGATAAGTTTGCAAGATAATAAAGAGCACGTAAACATAAACTAGGGACTGTTTAGATAAAGATGCAATAAAGTAAATATAGCGAGTGTGGGAAAGTGGTGGTAGGAGTTGTGAAATTGTCCCTAAGCAATTGACTACGTTACTAGACCGGTAATCACTATTGCAATTCTATTTGAGGGAGAGGCATAAGCTAACATACTTTCTCTACTTGGATAATATGCACTTACGATTGGAACTCTAGCAAGCATCTGAAACTACTAAAGATTCACTAAGGTAAAACCCAACCATAGCATTAAAGTATCAAGTCCCCTTTATCCCATACGCAAACAATCTACTTACTCGGGTCTGTGCTTCTGTCACTCACGCCACCCACCATAAGCAAATCATAAACATATTGGAAACCCTATAGCGGGAATCCCTCACGCTTGCGCGACACGGAGGGTACAATAGGACAGCACCAATAATAAAACATGCAACTCAAACCAATCATAGCAACTCATCAATCATCGATAGGACAACGAAAATCTACTCAGACATCATAGGATGGCAACACATCATTGGAAAATAATATGAAGCATAAAGCACCATGTTCAAGTAGAGGGTACAGCGGGTTGCGGGAGAGTGGACCGCTGAATATAGAAGGGGAAAGGTGATGGATACGTTGGTGAAGATGATGGAGGTGTTGGTGAAGATCGCGGTGATGATGATGGCCCCCGGCGGTGTTCAGGCGCCACCGGAAGCAAGGGGGAGAGAGCCCCCCTTCTTCTTCTTCTTCCTTGACCTCCTACCTAGATGGGAGAAGGGTTTCCCCTCTGGTCCTTGGCTCCCATGGTGTGGGAGGGGCGAAAGCCCCTCCGAGATTGGATCTATCCCTCTATTTCTGCGTTCTCAGTCTGCCCCTTCACCGTTTCTTTTATATCCGGAGATCCGTAACTCCGATTGGGGTGAATCTTTCGCCCAGATCTTTATCATAAAATTAGATTTCTTGCGGCAAAAGAAGAGCGTCAACCGCCTTACAGGGGGCCCAGGAGAGTCCAGGGCGCGCCTGCCTCACTGGGGCGCGCCCCTATCTCCTGGCCCCCTCGGGCACTGTCTAGCGTTGATTTTACTTCACAAAAATCACAAATATTCCAAATAATTATCCGTCCGTTTTTATCCCGTTAGGACTCCGTTTGATATTGGGTTTCTACGAAACAAAAAACATGCAACAGACAGGAACTGGCACTGGGCACTGGATCAATATGTTAGTCCCAAAAAATAGTATAAAAAGTTGCCAAAAGTATATAAAAGTTGAATAATATTGGCATGGAACAATCAAAAATTATAGATACGACGGAGACGTATCAAGGCACCCAAAAACTTGTACTCAAAAGGGTGGAAACCCTCTAGTATATATAGGTTTAGGAGGGAGGAGAGGGCAGCCACCAAGGGAGGAAAGTCCTCCCTTGGTGCGCCGGCCTAGGGGGTAAGTCCACCTCCCACCCCTACTTGAATTCGCCCCCCCCCCCACACACACACAAGGAAAGGGGGGGCGCCACCTCCACTTGGGCCTTTATGGCCCAAATCTCTTTCCCCTTCTTGGCCTTTTAAGGCCCGTTGATATTTAATTAATATATAAAATACTTTAAATATTTTCATAGCATTATATATATAATTAATTTGTAATACCCGATATTCACCGAAACCCTTTCGATGACCCCGAAATGCTTCCGGAACCTCTCGGAACTATTCCTGATATTAATGAAACTATTTCACAAATACATTCTCATCATTACCATTCCACTAACTCTCAGCAGATCATGATTACCTTAAGTTTGTGATCCCGTAGGTTCGGTAAAACATAGACATGAACGAAACCTCTTCGTTCAATGACCGATAGCAGAACCGTGGACATCCATACCGGTCCTATGATTACATGAATGATATACGAGTGAACCTTTGGTTATCATGTGACGTTCCCTTTGCTTCGCGATACTTTACAAAACCCGGTGTGCATCGGTATCCTCTTGGGTCATCACCATGCCCACTATACCGTTGCTCCCGTTGCGGTTTTGTTCTTCTTTCTCGTTGATGTGTTCCGGCATCCCCGTGACGTAGTCATCTGTGTCTGTCCAGACGATGATGGATGTCGTTACACCAAGAGGGCCCTAAGAATCTCTCTCCATTCGTCGGAGGCGCAAATCCCACTCTCGAGTTGTTCGTTCACTTGTCAAATTTTCCGGTGAACCTGAAAGTTTTCATTATGATCACCATGTTACAGATGATGTTTGAGCAACCCCAAAGTCCACCGTCTGGTAAGAAGTAACGGAGACACTCTCATGGTCTGAGGAACTAAAGTACGCATGCTAACACTCCGTGTTATAACAGATGATTTCAGACGATATGATCACAAAGTATAACATACAAGATTGGGTCGATTCAATATGATTGTTCTTCTAACATCATAGCCTCAATGTTGTTTTAGGACTATCGTTGCACCTAACGATATCCTAAGATCCGAAAAACTTGATCACCAACAACACTTGAGCCAGTCCTAGAGGCTGGAACAGGAACCTATTGTTTGACCATTTATCATTCCACATGTGCATATGAGTTTTCCACTGAATCGTATATTCCAGGATCATAGCAGTTATAACATGAAATATAAACTGTTAATTATGAATAATGAAAATATAATAATACAATATTATTGCCTTTAGGGAGAAACTGAAATATAATAATGGAAATATAACATGGCCGCGTGACCCCCGCGTCGTCTTCCTGGTGGCTCGGGGGGAGAAACAGCCCAGCCGCTGCGACTCCTCCTCCCCTCCTAGTCTCGCCGCTGCTGGAAGGGAATCCCTCGCAAAGGCCGGGTTGACCCTGAAGAAGGTGGCGGCGGGGCATCTGTCCCCTGTGGTGGCGCGGGCTTGCAGGCAACCGGCGTTGCAGAGGATCTGCGGATGGCAGCGGCCACCGCTGCAGGTTGGATCAAGCACCGCACTCTGGAAGGCCTGACTGTGGGCGCTGTGGTGCCGATGTGGCCTGGCGGTCCCTGCTGGGCGGCTTAGGATCTGGGGATCCTTCCCCTATCTAGGGCCCCCATCCGGCGGCGTGGCGGCGGAGGTCGCTTCCTGCTGCGCGCTTGCGTGTTGGTGGTGGCCGGCCAGGAGGCGGCGGCGGATCTGCCTTCAGATCTGTCGGTAGCGAGTTTGGAGCGACAAGACTACCGGTGAATACCGAGCCTTGAATACGGTCATGGCGGACAATGGCGGCGTCTTTAGGCGTCGTTACCTTGTCGAAGGCATCGTCATAGCAAGTCGCGTTGCTCCTTTCGGCCTGCTCTGGTGACCCACCTGTCCACCCTAGATCTGTTTTCACGGATCGGAGGATGGCCACGTCAGGCGTCGCGCTCCTTGCTGGAGGCATCGTTTGGAGTAGGTACCGACTTGGGTGGACAGGTGGTGAAGCGGCGTGGTATCTATCGCGTCATCGACGACTGGTCTCGGCGGCGTGGTGCAGCGGGTCTCGCTGACAGATGCGTGACGATGGACGCGCGCAGGGAGGTCGCGCTGTCTGGCGTCATGGTGGTGTCGACGGCAGCTAGACCGGGCAAGGTAGATGCAGCAGTACAGACTAAAGATGGATTGGTGGCAGGTGGCTGCGGCGGCCTCATACCGGTGGCGTCTGGTTAAGGAGTGTGCGGTGGTGGGTGCCCCATACCCGAGCGTCTGGTTGGGACCTCGTGTCTTAGATGTTAGGTTTACTGCGAGTCTGTTTGGTATTAGGCCCGACTATCGGCATCCTTCATCAACCGGATAGAAGTAGCGACGGATGTTGCCTGAGCGGTGGCTTTCGTCTTCTTGTTGTATGACTTTGTAAGGTTTGTGTGAATAATTAATAAAGTGGTTGCGTCGTCGTTAGGTATCTGAGGCGGCGGTCCTCCTTTTCTAATTTTTTTTGCCTTTAGGGCATATTTCCAACAGGAGGAGGCTAGCAGAGAAGGACTCGTCAACGGTCCAGTCGACGTGGGGTAGAAGATGCCGATATCGACTGCGGTTGTCGGAGTAGATAAAGTGGTCGAGAAAGATAGCGGCAACGCTGGTGATTACCTTAATTATCTGTCGTCAGCTAGTTCTAACATACTATTAGTTGCAGTATTGTGTTACTTACGGCCACCCTAGTTGGGACCACCGGGGTTTTGAATCAGCATGATCTCTTCTACTACTTGGAATATATGAATGGTCCTATACATATATATGCATGGTACGGCTCCCAGTCCCAGCTAATCAATGGTTCGGCGATCAGTACCAGTACGGGAGCCAAACATGCTATCGATCGATTAGTACGTTCCATCCACACGTAGATGGCAAACTTCGGCCCGAAGCAAGCGAGCTCGACCAGACTTGACCAAAAGGGTCTCTCCGCCTAATGCACAAAGGGTACACAGATACTACTACAAGTACGTACTACTACACGTGCTTAATTCGCTCGTGTGTCCGCGCGTCGCATTTGGCGCCCAGCCCAAGCAAAGGAACGGTAGGCCGGGCTGTGGCTTTCTCCCTTTGCTGGAAATCAAGCACGGCGAGGGGACCTGCATGCACACACGGTGGTTGCACACCTTAACGCGGCCTGGTCCATGGACGTCGCGTCGGCACCTACCGATCACCCAGCCCCATCCGCTGGCCGCAACGCGACGCAGGACTCGCCGTGGACGAGCGGAAGGACCCATGCCTAGATACACCTACGCCTACGCGAAAAGCCCTGGTGACCGCAACCGCAGTGCCGTTGGAGACGCATCCGATATGACCTCCATGCGCTCCACGCACGCAGGGTGCGCGGGCGATTGTCAAAAGCGCGCGGCCAGTTACTCAGGGGCTCGCTGACCCTGCATGCGCACAAGTGCCGGATCTCCATCTCCTTGCTGGATCTCCCACCTTCTTTCTGCATACCCGATGTGAGATGCCATCTTTTGCGGCGCGACGGGACATCACTAGTGATAGGGTCGAGCACGATGAAGATCGATAATATGCCCTTTTTTTTCGAGTAACCACGATGGCATCGAATCTTGCCCAGCGAATCGGTGGGGATGCGGGTTTGCGGCTGCGGCCCAACAACGGCCCAAACACCAGCGGTTCAGGCTGCCACCCAAGACAAACATTTGTCTCAAAAAAAAAAAACTAAGACAAACATAGGCGCCGTCTAAAGAAACCATCGCAACTGAATATCTACTATCTAGAGACAGTTATAAAAGGCCGATCACCTCTTTGGTCCAAACACCACCACAGATGGTTTTTGAACTCATCGAAACAGCTACTGCTTCACGGAGAGAGGAGCTCGTACGCTCAGTCTTCACACCTTTCGCCGCTGAAGCGATTCTTAGAATACCGTTATGCACAATGAGTATTGATGACTTTTGGTACAAAAAAAAAGGATTGATGACTTTTGGTCATGGAGCGAGGAACCCAGTGGAAATTTTACTGTCAGCTCTACTTACCGTATGCTTGTCGTCAAAGCTGAACCGTGAGAGCGGGTTAGAGGGCCGAGAGGGGTCATCAAATATTGCTACAAAAGGAAAAGAACGAAATTCACTGTGGAAGCTTCAGGTTCCGTCCAAGATCAAGGTCTTCATCTGGCGTTTGGCGAAGCACTCAATGGGCAGGGGAGCTCCTCCATCGGCGCACTATGGCAACATATGCCGCGTGTCATCTCCGCGGAGTTCACGACACATGGAAGCATGCGCTACTGGACTTCCCTATGTCGCGGAGTACCTGGGCACTGTCTTCGGAAGTTATCCTTGATCAACTGAGCTCGAACGAGGAGGAGGGCGCGAAGAAGTGCATTTTTGCTCTGCATGAAACCCTACCTACAAAGGAGTTTATGAGGCTCGTAGTGTCCCTTTGGTCCACTTGGGTGCCCGCAGAAAAACAATTCACGAAGATATTCATAAGAATCCACATACAATTCACAACTTTATCAATACCTACCCTAGGGAGATACAAGTGATCACACCAGCAGGAGATACCAGAAGGGCTGCTGATCTTCATCCTTCCAGCTGGCTTGCACCACCAGAGAATCACTCAAAACTTAATGTAGATGCAACAGTATGCTGCGGTGGGCAATTTGGAGCGGTTGGTGTTGTTTGTAGAGACCAAGCAGGGGGTTTTCTTGAAGCGTCTGCCACTATCTTTAACACTGGGAAACCAGCTACCCTAGAGGCTCTTGCTATTCGAGAAGGGCTTGTTCTGTCCACAGATTTGAATTTGAATCGTATACACGTGGCAGCTGACAACAACGGGGTAGTAGAAGAAGCTCAGGAGGGAAGTGGAGCTACTTATGGGGCATTCATCCACGAGATCAAGCAACATATATCTACTTTTATTTCTTGTAATATAGTTCATGAATTTAGGAGCTCAAATGTTGAGGCTCACAACTTAGCGAGACATTCATCGATGTTGGGGCCTGGCCTGAAGGAAATATGCCCTAGAGGCAATAATAAAGTTGTTATTTTATATTTCCTTATTGATGATAAATGTTTATTATTCATGATAGAATTTTATTAATCGGAAACTTGATACATGCATGTGTGGATACATAGACAAAATACCTTGTCCCTAGTAAGCCTCTACTAGCATAGCTCGTTAATCAAAGATGGTTAAGTTTCCTAACCATAGACATGTGTTGTCATTTGATGAACGAGATCACATCATTAGGAGAATGATGTGATGGACAAGACCAATTTGTTAGCTTATCATTATGATTGTTTAGTTTTATTGCTATTGCTTTCTTCATGTCATATACATATTCCTTTGACTATGAGATTATGCAACTCCCGGATACCGAAGGAATACCTTGTGTGCTATCAAACATCACAACGTAACTGGGTGATTATAAAGATGCTCTACAGGTATCTCCGAAGGTGTTTGTTGAGTTGGCATAGATCAAGATTAGGATTTGTCACTCCGAGTATCGGAGAGGTATCTCTGGGCCCTCTTGGTAATACACATCATAAGAAGCCTTGCAAGCAAAGTGACTAGTGAGTTAGTTGCAGGATGATGTATTACGGAACGAGTAAAGAGACTTGCCAGTAACGAGATTGAACTAGGTATGAACTTTTCGATGATCGAATCTCGGGCAAGTAACATACCGATGACAAAGGGAATAACGTATGTTGTCATTACGGTTTGATCGAGAAAGATCTTCGTAGAATATGTAGGAGCCAATATGAGCATCCAGGTTCTGCTATTGGTTATTTACCGGAGAGGTATCTCGGTCATGTCTACATAGTCCTCGAACCCGTAGGGTTCGCTTGCTTAATGTTCGATGACGATTTTGTATTATATGAGTTATCTGATTTGGTGACCGAATTTGTTCAGAGTCCCGGATAAGATCAGGGACATGATGAGGAGTCTCGAAATGGTTGAGAGATAAAGATTGATATATAGGATGATAGTATTCGGACACTGGAAGTGTTTCGGGCAGTATCGAGTATTTATAGGACTACCGGGGGGGGGTTACCGGAACCCCCGGGGGAATAATGGGCCTTATGGGCCATAAGAGGGGAGCACACCAGCCCACAAGGGATGGCGCCCCCCCCCTTAAGGCAGGAGGCCGAATAGGAGAAGGAAGAGGGGGGTTCGGCCCCCCTTTCCTTCCTCCCTTCTCTCTTCCCTTTCCCCCTTCCGATAATAAGGAAAGGGGATGGCGAATTGGACTAGGGCCCCAAGTAGGCTTCCTCCTACTTGGGGCGCCCCAAGGCTGCTCGCCTCCCCCTCCAACCTATATATACATGGGGAGGGGGCACCTAGAATACACAACAACATCTGTTAGCCGTGTGCGGCGTCCCCCTCCACAGATTACACCCTTGTTGAAGGAAATATGCCCTAGAGGCAATAACAAAGTTATTATTTATTTCCTTATATCATGATAAATGTTTATTATTCATGCTAGAATTGTATTAATCGGAAACATAATACATGTGTGAATACATAGACAAACATAGTGTCACTAGTATGCCTCTACTTGACTAGCTCATTAATCAAAGATAGTTAAGTTTCCTAACCATAGACATGAGTTGTCATTTGATTAACGGGATCACATCATTAGGAGAATGATGTGATTGACTTGACCCATTCTGTTAGCTTAGCACTTGATCGTTTAGTATGTTGCTATTGCTTTCTTCATGACTTATACATGTTCCTATGACTATGAGATTATGCAACTCCCGTTTATCGGAGGAACACTTTGTGTGCTACCAAACGTCACAACGTAACTGGGTGATTATAAAGGAGCTCTACAGGTGTCTCCGAAGGTACATGTTGAGTTGGCGTATTTCGAGATTAGGATTTGTCACTCCGATTGTCGGAGAGGTATCTCTGGGCCCACTCGGTAATGCACATCACTATACGCCTTGCAAGCAATGTGACTAGTGAGTTAGTTGCGGGATGATGCATTACGGAACGAGTAAAGAGACTTGCCGGTAACGAGATTGAACTAGGTATTGAGATACCGACGATCGAATCTCGGGCAAGTAACATGCCGATGACAAAGGGAACAACGTATGTTGTTATGCGGTTTGACCGATAAAGATCTTCGTAGAATATGTAGGAGCCAATATGAGCATCCAGGTTCCGCTATTGGTTATTGACCGGGAACAGTTCTAGGTCATGTCTACATAGTTCTCGAACCCGTTGGGTCCGCACGCTTAACGTTACGATGACAGTTTTATTATGAGTTTATAAGTTTTGATGTACCGAAGGTTGTTCGGAGTCCCAGATGTGATCACGGACATGACGAGGAGTCTCGAAATGGTCGGGACATAAAGATTGATATATTGGAAGCCTATATTTGGATATCGGAAACGTTCCGGGTGAAATCGAGATTTTACCGGAGTAGCGGGGTTACCG